>JXCR01136535.1:46059-68721 GCA_002079205.1 Phalaenopsis hybrid cultivar | reverse complement strand
TATATATATATATATATATGTACAAAAGAGACGACCCATGTATAAAAATGAAGCTCTTATATATGTACAAAGTAGCAAAAGGTCTCCTAGTTTCGAGCAATTATTAACCTTTCAATTTCTCCTCCCAGATTTAAGAATGAACATTCTTGAATTAATTTTCTTGTACGCATCATTGTTTTGTTATTATACTGAGATTTCAAATTAATAAATCTTCTTGCATCAAAATTTTTTGAAGGCTTTCCTTGTTTCACTCTTGGAGCCATAGAAATTTCTAAATAAATTCACATAAAATTGAAATAAATTCACAATATCATAAATCAAACTCCAAAAGTTGGAATACTTGGTAAGAAACTTTCACCATGTGTTTTCTTTAAACTTCTTAAAAAAACTCAAACTTGTGGATTTCCTTAGTGTAGGAAAACTCCATGGTGAAATAAAAAATTTTCAAGTTAAAGTGAAGCTCTTACCAAGAGAAGATAAAATCCAAGACCTTTTAGCCTTCAAATCTCCTTAAATCCTAGAAATGGCAAGCCTTAGGTTAAGTTTTGACCTTAATCTTGAGGTAAGAGACGACCCATGTATAAAAATGAAGTTTATCAGCCAATTTTCATGATTTTAAGTAAATCTAGGCCTTTTTGGGAAACTGGCGCCTCTGACGCTAACATTAAAAATTTTTAGATTTTGATTTTCTTTTGAAATCTGTTGTATACCAAACCACGCCAACATCTACTTAACTTAATTAAACACCTATATTCATAATAAAACAATTTTCTAGCAATATATTTTCACAAACAACACAAAACTAACATTTATATAAAATATCCACATAATTACAAACCAATATTTTTCAAACCAATACATCTAATTCAATGTCAAAATCACACCATACAAAACTAATGCTGAAGACTAAATATAAAGTTCAACAATAAAAGTAAATGAAATCTAACACAAACACATAACACATATAAACAATCAAAATTATGAATTCCATACTTTAGAGAGTTCAAACATCTTATTCACTTTCATCTTCTAGAATATTTCCCATAGATTGGTAGTGAACGTATAAGTTATAAAAAGGTCGATGAGGAAATTTGTCTGTCGAATCTTTTTCAACCCAAGCACTTTTCTTAAACATACGCACCATACCTTCTTCAATGTGCCCAGTATGTTTGAATTGTTCTCTCATACTCCAATCCAAATGATCAAATATATTAGAAATGTTTCCAATTAAATTCATAATATTTTTTACCTCTTTCTCCAACTTCTTGATCCTTTTAAAAAAATCATGCAAACTATAAGGACAACGGGGCTGAATAAGAGATGAATTTTGAGAGGATTTATCCATAAGAATATTCATATTATTTTCCTCCCCATTTCGTTTGCAGTTGCAAAAAATCTTTGGGTCCATAGGCTTCCAAGGGAGAAACACTTTTTCCCAACTTTCATAAAGCACTTGTGACTGACTACATAGCAGGAATATGGTTGACTGACTACATAGCAAGAAGTTTTAATGCAATAAAGAAATGCCATGCCTTTGATGCAGGATTCAATAAGGATGAAGAAAAACTTACATGTTCATTATCTATTATCACCCAATTTGTATCTTCATCAGTAAGGAATTGATAGAGTTCATTCATGTTGTTTGCTGTAGGGACTAAATTAGCATAGTGACAAAAATGGACACTTTCAATCATTAACAAGTATTTTATTCTTGAAGGAATAAATGGTACCCACTTGCCTCGAACATAGACGACTCCTTTTTTAATTCCATGAAGATTAACATAAAACTCTTTCACTAGAGAATTGACTACTGCAGCAGTGGTATAACAAAACACTTTAGAGCATCTTTGCGCAATAGTATTTTCCACTCGATTATTTGGTATGTTGAATCATCGATTCACAAATCCTCATTCCTTGATTATTCTCTTTTTCACAAGAACCCGATTATACAACTTCTGCGCAAATAAACTGATGAACTTCCTCCTGTTAAAAATTTCATATCTAGTGGTTTCTTTAGAGTTGGAAGCCATAGGATTTGAAAATGGTGATTTTCCTTACATTTTCCAAACTTAAATAACTCAAAAGTTTTGGGAGTTACTATAAAAATAATTTGTAAAAAAAAGCTCAAAACTGCCTTTAGAAACTTCCAAACTCATTTTGGTAACTACGGCGCTTCTGGCACTGATTTATGGTGCCTCTTACACCAGCTCTCTGGGAAATGATGCCTCTGGTGTCATTTAAAAATTTCTGCACCGTTTTGCTTTAAATCCAAATATATCTCAAATCTTCCATATAATTCAGTAAATAAAGATATTTTAATTTATTTTCTCAATATATAAGTCTCTCAAGTACACAAATTTCACAAGGAAAACATAAATATAGGTATATATAATATTATATATAAAAATAGATTAACAACATTAGCAAGGATAAATATGGGTTGCCTACAACAAAGAACTTGGTTTAATGTCATCAGCCTGACATTCCTAGTCTTTACTCTGGGTGACCCAACATTACAGTTTCTTTAAAACCTGGCTTTTGACCATCAAATTAGGGTTTCATTCGGTGCCTATTCACTTTAAATATCTTTCCATTTTTGGAATCTTCAGTATTAAACTCCATTTGGGTATACTTTTACAACAATGAATGCCCCTGTCCACCTATACTTCAATTTTCAAGGAAATAATTTTAATTTTGTATTGTATAGTAAAACTTTCTGTCCAAGCTCAAATTTCTTTTTTATTATCTTCTGATCATTCCACCCTTTCGTTTTCTCATTTTATATCCTATTATTATCACAAGATTCATTCCTAATTTCTTCAAACTCATTTAGTTGTAACAATCTTTTCTCACTAGCATCAATTAAATTATAATTAAATTCCTTTATAGCCCAATAAGATTTGTGCTCTAATTCTACTGATAAGTGACAAGTCTTCCAAAAAATTAATCTATATGGGGACATTCCTATTAGAGTTTTATAAGTTGTTCTATAAGCTCATAATGCAGTATGTAATCTAGCGGATTAATCCGTTTTATTAGGATTTACATTTTTTTATTAGAATTCCTTTAATTTCACGAATAGATACTTCTGTTAGACCACTAATCCGAGGATAATAAGTAGTAGCAATCTTATGTGTAATATCATATTTTTCCACCAAATTTTTATTTATTTTATTCCTAAAGTAAGATCCTCCATCAGTAATGATTACTCTCGACATTCTATATTTTGTAAAAATAATTTTGATTAAAAATTTTAAAACACTCCGAGCATCACATCAAGGTAAAGCTATTACTTCAATCCAATTAGATACACAGTCTACTACAATTAATATATATTCGTTTCTAAATGAAGGTATAAATGATCCCATAAAATCCAACCCCAAGCATAAACAATTTTGACTTTCAAAGTTAAATTTTCGGGCATTTCATTTCTTTTTGAAATATTACCTACTTGATGACATTGATTACATGTTTTTAAATATATATTAACAACTTTAAATAGAGTAGGCCAATAAAATTTAGATTGTAAAATTTTATGAATAGTTCTATCTATTCCAAAATGACCCAAAATTTAGAATCATGACATTTTTGGATATTTTCTTCAATTTATTTATAAGGCACACATCTTCACATAACTAAATCTTTACATTTTTTATATTAATATGGGTCATCCCAAAAGAAAAATTTTGCATCACGATTAAATCTTCTCTTTTGTTGCTTTGTCAATCTAAATGGAAAATACCACTAACAATGTTGTTCACAACGTCAACATACCACATTAATTCTTATTCTCTAACAGTATAAAGTTGTTAATAAGGAAATGTTTCATTAATTTCTCTTTCAAGATCAAATGTTTCTTCCTGCCCCATTCTAGATAAATGATCTGCTATTTGATTTTCAGATCCTTTCCTATCTACCACCATAATATTGAATTCTTGCAACAGAAGTACCCATCTAATTAATCTTGGTTTCACATCCTTCCTTTGCATCAAATATTTTATAGTAGTGTGGTCTATATGCAAAACACATTTAACTCCAATCAGATATGATCAAAACTTATCAAAAACATAAAAAATGGCTAATAACTCTCTTTCAATATTGATATAATTAATTTGAGCATCATTTAGGATTTTACTAGCATAAGACATAACATTAAAAACTTTTTCATATCTCTACCCTAAAACAACTCCAATTGCATAATCACTTGCATCACACTTTAGTTCGAATGGTTTGTCCCAAACGCATGAAACAAATATAGGAGCAGTGATTATTTTATTCCTTCAATGTTTCAAAGTCATTAAGGCACTCTTGATTAAAATGAAATTTTGAATCTTTCAGAAAAGTTGGCATAAAGGTTTTGTAATTTTTGAAAAATCTTTAATATAGCCCTTGTAAAAATTAGTATGTCCAAAAAAACTTCAACTCCTCTTATATTAGTAGGTGGAGGTAGGATAACTATAACTTGAATTTTTACCGGATCTACATTCATGTCATTTTCTGAAATTTTATGCCCAAGTACAATTCCTCCTGTAACCATGAATTGACATTTTTTCCCGTTTAATAATAAATTTGTTTTTTCACATCATTCTAGAACTTTCTCTAAATGATTTAGAGATATTTCAAATGAAATTCCAAACGCATAAAAGTCATCCATAAAGACTTCTATCCCTTTTTTAATTAAATTACTGAAAATTGACATTAAACATCTTTGAAATGTTACTGGTGCATTACTTAAACCAAAGGCCATTCGTAAAAAAAGAAAAAAAATACCACAAGGATAAGTAAATGTTGTCTCCTCTTGATCCTACGAAGCAATAAGAATTCGTTGATACCCGGTATATCCTTAAAACAAAAACAAAAATATTTGTGCCCAGCTAATCTATCCAACATTTGGTCTAAAAAGGGTAAAGGAAAGTGATGTTTCTCGGTGATCGAATTTAATTTTCTATAATCAATGGAGATTTGCCAACCAGTGAATTATCTTATTGGTGTTAATTCATTATTCTTTTTTGTCACAACAGTCACACCCCATTTTTTAGAAACGAAGTGAAATAGGCTCACTTAAGCACATTCCGAAATATGGTATATTATTCCAACATCTAACAATTTTATAATCTCTTTCTCAACAATTTCTTTCATCATAGGGTTTAATGTCCTTTGAGGATCATCTTTTGGTTCAAGATGTTCTTCCAATAAAATTATGTGCATACAAATCAAAGGACTGATTCCTTTAATATAAGTTAACGTCCTTTCAAAAGCTTTCTTATATCTTTTTAAAGTTTCCAACAAATATTGTTTTTGTTCTTTAGTTAATTCTGAGGATATCATAACATGTAATGTGGATAAATCTTTGAAGAAGACATAATTTAAATATGTAGAAAGTGTTCTCATTTCTAGTTCAGGAGGTTTCACAATCAAAGAAATCAAATTTTTGTTATTATCCGTAGGATCTAAAGGTTCAAATTGTTCCTGAACATAACCTAATTCTTCATTACTCACTTCCATAGATTTATCTTGAATTATATCGTCATCTTCATACTCCAAATATTTGTCTTTAGTTTTTTTAAACGTATTGGTGAAACATTTTTTGCTTAAATAATCATTAATATCCATTCTGAAGCATTCATCATCTCTTACATTTGTTGTGTATCACATTGAATTTGCGATATTGAATGTAAATTCTTGATCTCTTACTCTCATTATTAATTCTCCTTTCTGCACATCTATCAATGCTCTTCTAGTGACAATAATTGGTTTTCCTAAAATATTAGGAATTTTTTTTGCTTCCTCCATATCTGACACAATAAAATCCATAGGAAAGATAAATTTATCAACCTTCACCACAACATCTTCAATAACTCTTTTAAGATAGGTAATCAAACGATTAGCTAACTAAAAAGTTACAGTAGTAGGTGAAATTTCTCCCAAACCCAAGCTTCTAAAAATTGATAGAGGCATAAGATTAATACTGACACCTAAAGCACATAGAGCTTTCCAAGAAATCTTTCGCCAATAGCAAATGGAATAGTAAAACTACCTGGATCTTTAAGTTTTTATGGAAGCTTTTTCAGAATTATCACGCTACACCCCTCACTAAGTGTAATAGTCTCATTATCTGTAAACTTTTTTTATTAAGTATATCCTTCATAAAATTCACTTAGCTTGACATTTGCTCATGACATTAAAGAATAGAATGTTTATCGTTAATTTCCTCAATATTTTCAATAATTTTGTAAATATGTTAGGGATGTTATACTACTTCAATTATTGAGGAAATAATGGTGGAGGTTTTTCTACAGTAATTTTCATTGTTTTGATAGGATATTCTGATTGCAGATGAAAATCTTCACTAGACTTTTCATTTTCCACCTCTTCTTTCTCAACTTCAACTTCTTTTGAACTTTTCTTTCTAATTCTTTTCCACTTCTCAATTAAATAGTCTTGATTTGCTCTTTGTTCTAATCTTTAGTATTAACTTCAACATTACTAGGCAAAGTTCCACGGGGTCTATTGCTAAGTGTAGTAGCAATACATCCCAACTAATTTTTCATGTTTCTAATTGCAGCTCCTTAACTTTGTAAGTGTGCTTCTTGACTTTGTGATTGTGCTATGTGACTTTGTAAATGCGCTTCCATTAGCAATATTAATTCTTTCATTGATAATTTCTTCTCCTTACTCTGTGAATTGCTATTGTAAACTGGAGGGTAATAAGGTTTATAGTTAGAATTCCCCTGATTATTGGAGTTTACCAATGGGTTTGTAGGATTGTTCCCCCATTATGGATTTATAGTATTAGAGTTCTTTTAACTCCAATAGAAATTAGGGTGACTTTTCTAACCAAGATTATAATAATTGGAATAAGGATTATTAGATCGATTGTTTATTGCATTTAAAGTTTCATATGAAGATTGAGAATCTATCATTTGTCCCGATAAATTTTCCTTAAGCACAGGAGGTGTCTGAGAATAATTCATTCCAAATTTATCTAACTTCTTTGATATTGTAGTAATTTGAGCAGCCAAAATAAATATTGCATCAGATTCATGAATACTAGCTACTCTTTTTGGAGTTACCCTTTAAGAGGGCCATTGAAATTTATTAGTAGCCATCTCTTCAATTAAAGAATATGCTTCATCGAATGGTTTTGACTTGAATCATTCACCAACAACAATGTCAATTATAGATCTAAGAGATCCAGCAAATCCATTATATAATGTTTGAATTATTAATTAATTTGGTAACACATGGTGTTGACACTTTGTAAGGAGCTCTTTAAACCTTTTCCAAGCTTCATAAATTGATTCTCCTTCAAACTGACAAAAAGATGTGATTTAATTTCTAAGCTTAGCAGTTTTTGATGGTGGGAAATAGTTAGATAAAAATTGTTTCGATAAATCTCTCCAAATTATGATAGATCGAGGTGCCAACAAGTTTAACCACATTATAACTTTATCTCTTAATAAAAAAAGAAAAAATTCTAAGTCTGGCGACATCATTCAACACTCCATCATATTTAAATGTAGCACACAATTCTAGAAAATCAACAAGATGTAAGTTAAGATCTTCAGTCAGTGTTCCCCTGTTGACCTCACTTTTGGTTGAGGTCTAGTTCTTCCTTTTTAGTAGCCTAGGGTCTAGCCATAGGACTTTCCTGTTTACTATTCCTAGAAAACTAGAAAAGGAACCCTCACCATTAGAAATTATAAACTCGTCTTTACTCAAATTGAAGCTCTACATATTTGTCCTAACCTCTAGCACTTAGTAGGTGGAGTCATTATGATGGAGCTCAAGGAGAGTTCCCATAGGACTGTTTGACCTTATGGTTGACCCTAGGTGTTGGTATAGAGCCAAGGAACTCACTACAATCACCTCACTCACAATCACTCAGTACCTTAAACCCAAAACTTCTTGACTTTAATCCCTTAATCCTTTGGGAGACTCATGTAGATGGTCCCCTAAACCCTCTGGCCTTAGGCTAGGGTTTAGCTAAAACCAGTACATAGAGGACCCAAATGGGGTTTTTATTGGTCCATGGTTTATTTATGGTCGTTAGCTCCCCAATTTTACCAAAGATACCCGACTTGGACTTTTGCCCCTAAACTCCCCCAAATTACCTAAATACTCTTGAAACCCTAAGTTGGCAAAAATTCCCAAATCTACCCAAAATATCCAAATTTATTCAAAAATCATTTCAAACCTTTTGAAAATACTCAAATTACCCAAAATCACCAAAATACCCTCATTAGCCCAAAATTTCAAAAATTCCCAAAAATCCCAAAACTTTCCAAAACCTTTGAAATATTCATATTTTTATTTTTCTCAACTACCACATGAACCAATTGGGCTAATCTGACCATCTTTGTCCAAAAACCCCAAATTGCCCTTAAAATGCCCCATCTCCCCAAATCCACCTCAAATGTCCATCAAATTGGTCCCAATTTCCACCAATTTCAATCCTAAACTTAAATATACGTTCCGTGTGACTAATTTAAACTAAATAAAAGCTCAATTGTCCCATGCTTTGAGCCCAAGATTGATTTAGGTCAAAGCCCCAATTTTGGCAACATGACCTAATCTCACCCAATTAAACCCATAGCCCACTCAATTTGCCATAATTGATGTTGAAAACTCTTCATAAAATTATTAAACATCAAACTTGACCTTCAATTAGCCTTGATGAAACCTTAATTTCATTTAATTTCAATCAAAGTCAAAAGCCCCAAATTTTGCCCCAAAGTGGCTATGCCTCTAAATTTCACCAAATTGATTGCCTTAACCCCAAAATTGGCACCCAGTTCATGTTGAAAAATCTTCATCACATTCCTATTGATCATTTCCAATAATCAATTTGGACTTAGCTCAAGCCTAGCCCAAGCTAGACCCAAGTCTAGCCCAACATGCTCAAATTCTGTAAAGTTCCAAAATCCTTCAAATTGATCCTCCAATTGAACTTAAAATTCTTTCAATCCTTCACCAAAAATGTCCATTAAAATAATCTACATCAACTGCATAAATCAATTGGGCCAATTAACATGGCTAGCCTAGCCCAAACCCAAGACTTGGTCATTTGCACCCACTTGGAACCCATGCACCAAAATTGAACTAGACATGTCAAATTGGTCAAGATGAGGCCACCATAGCCAAAATTTGGACCCTATTGACTAAGCCAAACCCCATGGAGCCACCCAAATGAGACATGGACCAAGGAATCCCCAAATTAAGGGATTTCATTCCATATTTGCTTAAGCCAAGGATATTTTTGCCAAAACTAAACACCAACCCATTTAATTGCTGTAACATATTCCCCTGGCTCACCTGACCTCCAACCCACCTCCCCTGGTCTGGCCAGTTGGCCTAGTGGCCGAAAAATGTCCAAATTAAGAGCCACCCAATGGAATCAAACCTAATTCAAGCCTAGAGGCCACCTCATTCAAATTAAATGTTAGAGCCTCTCTGCCCTCCATCTATGCATCATTTTTCACCCTCTAATTGGCCATGACAGCAACCTTAAGCCAATTTTTATAAAAGTCTCCCCTCCACAGCCATGGAGGAGGTGCTGAAAATTTTTAGAGTGAGCCCTCAAATTACTCCTAGAGCCTCTTTGAGGCCTCCTAAGTGCAACCCAACCACCATATTACCCTGAATCCCCTTGCCTGAGTTCAATTTTTGAGCTCAAAACCTTCCCGGAGACTGGACAGAGCTCTCCACACCTCTACACTCCACCAAAGTTAAATTAAACTCACCCACACTATCACCACAGTAAAAGAAGAAGAATCCCCATCAAATCCCCTTCATACAGAGCCTCTAGCAAAGCTCTAGACCAACACCTGAAATTGAGCTTGGTCGAATTCATACCTAGCCTTTCACCACAGCAAGAGGCTTAATCCCTAGCCTCCTTGGACCTCCACGAATGTGCCGAGCACCTCTGATCAAAGCTTCCCTTCTCAGAACAAAGGTATTGAACTCCCCTCCTACCGAGCTTATTTTAATCCTCCATTTGATTAGAGTTAATTTAATTGCATGATTACCGTATGGATGTGTTTGTCACACATAGACGAGCATTAAAAAACAAACCATCATTAATTTGGTTAAGAAATGAGTGAGATCTTAAGCTTTGAAAATGGATGGTTCTTGGGCTAAGGCATTGGGAACGATGACGGGGAGCCGTCCGATTGCGCATTTATCTCATCAACGAACGAGATCTAGCTGGACAGTTCCTTCATACATGAACCGCGGGCCGAGTCAGTACTGAGGTGGATGGCGACGTTGAATGGGAGCGCGCTGCGTGGAGTTTCAGAGCCGCCTAGAGTCAAGTCAGCGCCGAGCATTTAATAGATAAATAGGGTAGTTTTTTTATTTAAATAAATAATCCTAACTTCAAAAATCCATATCTTAGTGTAGAAAAATCACAAAAATAAAATAAAAATACCCTCTTGCTCAGTGAACAAAGGAAAATAATGTGGAAATAAGTTGATTTTTTTACTAATATTTTATTTTTAATTAATTAAATATGGTTTTGAGTCTTTTAATTCTCTATGCATGTAGACATTTCACCATGACTTGAAATTTTGGCATATTGTTGCCTTTGTCTTAGGGAACATTCTTTGATTTTTCCAAAGTCATAAGATATCTCTAGATAGAGATCCATATTTTCCAAGTTTATGTCTACTATTTGCATAAATTAATCATAATAATTAGCATGTTTCTTAGAAAAATCCAAGAAAATTTTGGAAGGTTTTCTATGACCACAGAACCCTTTGGAAAATATTTCATAGGTTAAGCCAATAAAAATTGCACTTAATTTACACCAACCCTAAAACACAAAGAAAATTAATTTTGGGAAACAAAGACATCTAAATAACTTAATTTTTAATCTCCACTATGATTTAAAGTTCAAAGAACTCCTTATAAAAATTTCAAAACGTTTGGAGCTCATTAAATAACTCAAATTGATTTTTTAAGTTAAATGACATTTTTTGGTACTAAAATAATTTATAACAATTAAAATATAATAAAAAAATTATAAAAATTGGTTTTTGGAGTTCTCTATGATTAGAGGGATTTTTAAAAAATAAAATAGTAATTAAAATAAAAACTTCATTTTTAGCCTATTTTTATTATTTAAATAATTAAAAAAAATGATAAAAATCACAAAAATAATAAAATTAATGGAAATGTTCTAAATTGTTTGCTAAGAACTTAAGAATAATTGGAATATTTTCCCTAATTTTCTAAGTGAAGATATTGAATTTTGAAGCTTAAAATAATTTTTAAAGGCTAAAAATGGATTTTCACTAAAATAATTCTAACAATTCAAAGAAAATTAGAAAAATATGAAATTTGTTTCTTTGGGTTTCTTGACATCAGAGAGATTTAATAAAAAATACAAAACTTAATTTTTCACTTTCAAAATATTTTATAATTAATAAATACTCCAGAACTTAAAATAATTCTTAAAATTCAAGTGTAATTCAATAAATCATGAAATTTGGCCCCAATTCTTCTCTTGTCTAAGTCAACCTCCAGTAAAAATTTCAAGAGATTAGGATTTACCTTGGTCAATTTATGGAATTTTCTCTGAAAAATCCTATTTTTGTATTAAAATAAATATGTAAATTAAATTAAATTTTTAAAATATCTTCTCCTCTGATGTCTTAATTGACCAATGAGTGAGGTGGGATGAGAATTATAAAGTCATTTGAATTAAATTTGACAAATTAGGACGTGATAGAGCCTTAGGGACAAAAATGTAATTTTGGAAATTTGGCCTTAATTAACTTTAGGCTTAATTCAAGGAGGGAAAAGGGTAACCTCTGATTTTAACAAACTTATTTGGATGATTGAAATAGAAGAGGATTAATTGGTAGAAACCAACCTCACTCTTTCATAATCAAGGGATAAATTTGTAATTCCTTAAATTATTAAAATTTTGAAGTCTCTTAAATTAAATGATTTTAGACTTAGGGGTATGACTTTGAAAGTTGATAACTCACTAATTTAATACCCCTACTTGATGTGCAAATGACATTTAAGTGTTTTGAAATTGAATAATTATTATCACTTCAAAATTCAACTTTTTCAAAATAACCAAGACATCTACCTAGTCTAAAGGGCTTAGTGGTGACTTAAACTAAAATCAAATCTGATTAAATAGAAATTGGAAGAATGAATATAAATTAAAACACCTTTGAACACCCTAAGCCTAAATTAGAACTCAAATCGGCTAAGTGTTTCAACAACGCTAACTTGCCCCTTTAAGGATATTCACCCACATAACTTCCAAATTAAATGGCAAGTGATAATTAACTTGCTCTTAAGGATAGTTAAAACATCAATGTTCATTGAGCATTGAAGGTATTCACATGATGGGTTATTAAGCAACATAATAAGTTTAGATGAGCTCGAGACTTTTCACCAGATAGTGAGAGGGAAGCATGAACCTGCTTCTTCCTCTAGACCTGTTGGATACCTCAGAGGTCTACTAAACTTAATATGATTTGCTTAATAAAAATCATCCTCAATCAAACCCATAGGGACTCACCAAGATATGACCTAGGTTTAGGTTGTTCACTAAAACCTTACTCTTTTCGCTTTACATAAAATGCTCTAACATGCATTTTGAGTTTTAGGTGGTGGAACGAGAAGACTCGCCAGGTACACTTTTATAGTTTACAACATTGTCTTTTCTTAAGCTTTCCACACTATGTATGAACAAAACACAAACTTGCATGCTAAACAACAATATCACCCTGCATGAAAACTAAAGCTATCAGGATAGCCACAAAACCAAAACCAAAACCAAAACTAAAATCAATCGAGATAAAAATCATCTCCACAACATTCAAAGTATAAAACAACTCAAAACTTAATCACAAAAATCACCTAAAACAACAACTACAACTAAATTAAGTCGTCTCTATCGGATGATCGAGAATCCCTCGAAGGAGGTAACCTACGGTTGCTAACAAGGCTTCCCACGGTCTAAATAAAATTATGGAACTCGTTAACTTGGGTTTAGTAAATTCATTTGGGCTAAGTGAATCCAATAGAAAATAGTGGTGCTAGAATGAGGAAACCGTGGGATCCTAACTGGTGTCACTCTTATCAACTTTAACATTCCCCATAAAATTTAAAGAACTAAACCCATAGGGCCATCTGATTTGACATCATAACTGGACCCCCTAGAAAACTAAAACTCATCATGGAAAGGAGCTCGGAGCTTGCATGGTGGGCAGCATGACCATCTTCAATAAAAAAACATGTCTTCTCCAGCTAAACCAACTTCCTTCCTTAGAATTAAACAACCAAGCCATAGGATTTCGTGGTTGTCTCCTTATATAACATAAATCCTCACCTCATCTTTAGGCTTTTGTACAACTCTGCTGTACAATATATGCCCTAACTCGTCTTAGGATTCTGAGGGTGCCGTTAGTCACGACCTAAACCCTCACATCTTTCAGGCTATTTGTGTGATCGTTTCACATGAATGTAAGCCCTAATAAATAAAATTGGCAGAATGAAACACTTAAATAATTTCTCCTCTAAACTGAAGCCAAATAAAAGGATAGGTTGGGAAGTCACCGAGGTTCTCCTTCGGATCTAGGACATCCCCTAGTTCTTCCTCCTTTGGATTTCAAAACAAAATGCACCAAATTTGAGCCAATCCCATTTCACACCTCTTCGACCGATCTCGTTGAAAAGTCCCATCCTTTTGAAATCCCTGAAGATAATATTTCTTGATTTTTATCAAGAGTTTTCTTAGATGAATTTGTTCATTTAGGATGTCATTAACTATAGAGGCTTACTCTTATAGGAAGCTGGTCTGAACTCATGTTAATATAAACTCTATTTAATTCTTCATATTAAATATGGGAAATTATCGGTAAATAAAATGGTTTCGTAGACCAAATGGACGTCATATATTTCCAGTTTATTTGATTGAGCCTCATCCTAAAGTCGTGTGTTTATCCTTCGGGATAGATACAGGGTTTGAGATACAACGCTCTTTCATTTAAATTATAAAAATATGGGGTCAGTTTGATTTCATATTTTTCTAAAAATTAAAATGTCCTTCCGAAGCGGGCGAGGAGAATTTGATTCTAGTGATCGACAGCTTCTTATGGGCAACTCATCAACCAAAATAGTGCAGACATCCCCTAAACTGATTATTTTGTACAATTTCGATAATAGCATGTTTAATCTCAAATGAATTAGCAGCTACAATAGGGTTTTGTATACTAAATGAATTTCATTTTCTGTAAGATTAACATAATCTCTTAAAGGTCTCTGATGATGTTCATTTTCAATTCCAGGATTATTTAAGTTTGTAGCCATTTTGTTCAAATTATCTGTCTCTTTTTACTATTTTCAAAATTTTTGAATAGTTCTTTCAACTCTGAATTGTAAGGTACTAAACCTTCAGATCTTAAACTATGGATACACAAACATAATAAGTGATTAAAATAAGAAAACTCACTAAAATATAAAAATATTAATTAAACTAAAATAATTTTTTTAGTTCAAATAAAGTATTCTAAATTATAAAATAATTTACAGTCACTCCCCAAGCAACGGTGCCAAAAACATGGTGCGATGTTTTTGTGGTGTGTTGTAAATATATTTTATTATTGTAGTACACAGAGGTCAACAAAAATAGTAAATATGCAGTTTAATCACAATAAAAATCCCTTTAGTATATATAGTTTTTTATTTTGAAATCTATAAGGTGCCAAACCTTACTAATAACACAAGTATATGTATCGCTCAAGTAATAAAGAGCACTATTGGAGTCCTACGTATCGATCCCATAGGGAGTTGGAAATTCTTATGGTTATAATGTAAAACACAATATTCAAATTATAAAAATTTAAGTAGAAAAAACAAATTTAAAGTAAATTTAATGTATGATAAACAAAATGCAGTTAAAAGAACTAAGTTGACTAAACTATTTTCTAAACTTCAAAATTAAACTTAATAAGACTAAACAAAGTTTTGTAATGAAGAGTTCAAATTTAAGAAAGCATCTTTCCCCTTTACAATGAGTTTATGGATCATTAAGTAACTAAAATCATTTAAATTATATATAAATTTGCATTGTACCAAATAGGAGCAATTTACCCTTTGAGAGTGCATAAATAACATTGAATAATCCAGAGTTTGGTCCCTAAATCCGTGATTAAGTTGATAGGATACTGGCTGCCACTCCAGATCTCTCACATCTTCCTTCATTCAATGGAGTAAGTCATCCGATTCATTCAAGAGTACACCTCTTAACACCAAGAGACAAGTAAGTTCCTTCTTCCAAGAGACATATCGCTTCATTCAAGAGCCATTTCAAAGTGTCTAAATACATTGAATCACTCCATTAGATATTTGAATTTATTAAAGATTTCAAAGATAGCTTAATAATAGTCACAAATCACCTTACTCCATCTTAATTGGCGTCAGCCTACTGAACTCTGAGCTGCTCTCTAGATTATGGTGCCTCTGGCCTCAATTCTGGTGCTTTTGGCGCTTCTGGTGTCACTTCTCTGTAACATGATGCCTCTGGTGCCAACTCTCTGTATAATGACACATCTGATGCCAGTATTGGCGCCACTGGCACCAGGATGTTGAAAAGCTCAATTTTGGCTCCAAATTTCCTCCTTTTTCCTCCAAATGCCTAAAATCGATATACCTTTGACAAAACATGAAAATACACTTATTTAAAGTGAAAATCACCAAATTTAAGCATATAATGAATACATAAAATTGCACATTATTTTGGTGTATTTAAATATTACTTGCCCTCAAGTGACTCTTTTACTACATAAAAATATGACTTATGACAGAGAGTAAATAATAAAATTCTAGAATTCAGTTTAATAAATATAATTGTATAACTTAATAAAAAATTTTATCAACTTAGGTTAAAACTACAAGTATAAGAATACCTAGTAATCAAGTCTAAGGTTTCTGAATATCCATTCATTTCACGAAGAGTTGTAATTTATCATATCAGAGATACTTAGAATGTCCATATGGACATAAATTTCATGAAAACTTTATTAGTAAGGATGCTAATACTCAGATACATGTTTAGAAAATTTGTTAAAGCATTTTCCCTCAAGTTGATTCAAGTGAAGCCAATTTTTTATTAGGCATCTTCTCAAGCTTCTACTCACATATTCTTTTTTTTTCCTTTCGTTTATTTATTTTCTTTTCATTTCTTTTCTTTAGGATCATTTTCAATCCTTTCATTTCTTTTTCTTTTTCATGTAAAGATGACTAAATCTGGATAGCCTTTAATAATTTTGAACTTCACTATCTTCTTCTTAAAGTAAGAACTTCTTACCTTTCTTCACTTTATAAATTCATATTAGCTTTGAAACTTTTTCGTAAAATTTCATTATTTTCTCCTTATATAAAACTCTTAGATTCTTATTACTTCAAAAATACAATTTCCTTTATTTTAAATAGAAAAACATAGTCTTATTCTTTCATACTAAATGTCATAAAGTGACCTTCATTATTAAAGAATTTTGCTTAAATTCACCATAATATTTACAAAAAAAAATTTAGTTATTTAAAGTTAAACTCTGATATCAAAGGTCATATTAAATTAATTTTAAAAATATAGTTAATTCAGGACAAATAAAAGTTTGTTTACTTCTTTTATAGATCTTTAAATAATAAGTAAAACATGTAGTACAAAAAATTGTAGGTGAAAGAAAACAATATATGTATAAAAATAAACCTAACCTGTAGAGGGTTCTGAATATGAAACTTGACTCTGACATATTGCAGGTGCTAATTTAAAAAGTACAGGCTTTAAAGCATTAAATGAAACATAATATATCAAAGGATTTGTTAAGAAAAGATAAATTAAAGTCATAAAAAGTAAACTAAAGTAACTATTAATGCTGAAATAAAAATCTATTGTTTATAACTACATATACAAACAAGTTCAATAAGTACACAATAAAAAAACATAAATTGTTTCAATCATACAACAACCAAATTAAACAAACAATCAACAAATAAAAACAGATAAAACCTAGTAAATCTTCATTCAACATCTTTTTATTCTTCTTCTTCTTCTTCCTCTTCTTCATTTTCTTGCACATAAGGTGTGAAGCTGGGGCATGAAGGAAACTCTACAGTTTGAACACTCCTCAGAAATCTAACCATCGCCTCTTCATATGCAATGTCTTGTTGTACTTTTCTATGCTTATAATCATCATTGTAAGCATTTATTGCTTCCAAACCACCTATTACATTCTGCATTGCTATAATATTTGATTGTTCAATCATTAGTTGCTCCATAATATTTTCAAGTGAAATAGAATTGGAAGTAGATGGTCATGCAGCTGATGTTGAGGGTCTATCACTACTTCCACTTCTAGATCCAACACATGATTCAAATTTATGCGCCGTGAGTTTTCCAATTGGTTTAAGTGGTTGTAAAATTTCTTCATTCTTATCAAATTCTACTCCTGATTGTTCACATAAAGTGAAAATCAGAGCAGGATAACCCAAACCACCAGCTGTCCCACTTCTAGCAATGCTCTGAGCATTATGCACAATAAGAGTACAATTATCAACAACTCTCATTTGTTGGATGCAAAAATTAAGTATCACTCTTTCCTTAGTTACTTCACTCAGGTGATTAGTTGGAAGCAATTTTGCAGAGATAAAGTAATTTCATGCTTTAGATTGAACATTTAACATGTAAGTGGAGAAATTGACTTTGTGATTATTCTTAATCTTCCATTCTCCCCTTTCATCAGTGAGATAGGCAATTACTTCATCAAGTGATGAATTAAAAATACAAATGCAGTGTACTCACATTGAAATTCTTTCCTCAGCCCATAAAAAGCATTAATTCTTTCTCGAGTAAATTCAACATGTTTACCTCTAACGTAAATGTCTCGCCCGTAGTCACCCACAGATTGGCATAAAATTTTTGAACCATAAGAACAATGGCTACTGTGGTGAAGTAGCAAAAGGTTTCTCACTTTCGAGTAATTATCAACCTTTCAATCTCTCCTCCTACATTTGAAAATGCAGGTTCTTGAATCAATGTTTTGGTCCCCATCATAGTATTGTAGTTGTACAGAGCCTTCAAATTTACAAATTGCCTTGCATCAAAATTTCCCGAAGGCTTTCCTCTCTTCACTCTTGGAGCGATAGGAACTTTTAAATAAATTTACAATATCTTGAATCAAACTCCAAAAGTAGGAATATTTGGTAAGAAACTTTTCATTTTGGGTTCTTTTTAAACTTCTTCAATAAAAACTCAAATTTTCAGATTTCCATAATGTAGGGAAAATCCATGGTGAAAATAAAAAATTTTTGAGTTAAAGTGAAGCTCATACTAAGGGAAGATAGAATCCAAGACTTTTAGCCTTTAAATCTCCTAAAATCCTCCAAATGGCAAGCCCTAGGTTGAGTTTCAGTCTTGGTTTAGAGGTAGGAGATGACCCAAGCTATACAAATGAGGTTTTACAGTTTTTTTTTGTGGTTTTAAGTAAATTTGGGAGTTTTTGGGAAACTGGTTCCTTAGACGCCAAATCTGGCGCCTCTGGAGCCAACACAAAATTTTCAGGTTTCAATTTTCTTTTGAAATCCGTTGTATACCGCACCACCTCAACCTCTAAATGACTTAATTAAACACTTATAATCATAATTAAATAATTTTCTAACACATTTTTTTGACAAACAACACAAAACTAACATGTATATATAAAATCCAAATGATTACAAGATAACGTTTTTCAAGCCAACATATCTAATTCAGCGTTGAAGTCAAACCATACAAACTAACGCTGAAGACTAAATATTAAATACTCAACATATGACATTGATAGAGTTCAACAATAAAAGTAAATAAAATCCAGCATAAACACATAACACATATAAGAAATAATATTTATGAATTATGTACTAAAATAAATCCAAACATCTTCTTCACTTTTGTCTTCAGGAATGTTTCCCATAGATTGGTAGTGAATGTATAAGTTGTAAAAAGGTCTGTGAGGAAATTGGTCCATCGAATCTTCTTCAATCCAAGCATTTTTCTTAAAAATATGCACCATAGTTTCTTCAATACACAAGTATGTTCAAATTGTTCTTTCGTCCTCCAATCTAAATGATCAAATATGTCAAAAATATTTTCATTTGAATTCATAATATTTTGTAGCACTTTCTCCAAATTTTTGATGCTTTTCAAAATATCATGCAAACAATAAAGGAAGCAGGGCTGAGTAGGTGATGAAGTTTGAGATGATTGATCTATAAGAATATTCATATCATTCTCCTCCCCATTTCCTATGCAGTTCCAACAAACTTCTAGGTCCATAGGCTTCCAAGGGTGAAGCACTTTTTCCCAACTTTCATAAGGCACTTGTGATTGGCTGCACAATAGAAATATGGTAGATGGATGTTCCAGCCCATAAGTCGATCCTGTGATAATCAAACCCAAAATGGATTTTAAAATTAAAGCGCCCACATAAATATCTCTTCCGATTTGAATACTATAATTCAAAATTGTACTTTCCTTAGTCACTTTACTGATTTTCATGGTAGGAAGTAGTTTTGATGCAATAAAGAAATGCCACACCTTTGATACTGGATTCAATAATGATCAAGAAAAACTTACATGGAAATTATCTCTTGTCTCCCATTTTACATTTTCATAAGTAGGAAATCGATAGAGTTTATTCATGTTATCTCTCGTAGGGACAAAATTTGCATAGTGACAAATAGGAACACTTCCAATCATAAACAAATCATTTTTTCTTGAAGGAGTGAATGGTACCCACCTGCCTTGAACATAGATGAGTGCTTGGTTAATTCCATGAAGATTATCATAAAAATCTTTCACCACAGGAACTATTACTGCAGCAGTGGTATAACAAAGCACTTCCCAACTTCTGTGAAATAATCTCCTCCACTCGAGTATTTGGTGTGTTGACTCCTTGATTCAAAAATCCTCACTTCTTGATTATTCTCTTTTTCATAAGAACTCGATTATATAACTTCTACGCATCGAAACTGATTAATTTCTTCCTATTAAAAATTCCAAATCTAGCGGTTTCTTTAGAGTGGGAAGCCATAGGATTTAAAAAATGGTGGCTTTCCATTTGTTTTCCACTCTTAAATAACTTTGTAACTATGTTTTTGGGAGTTAATAGGAAGAAAAACCCAATAAAAACTGCCTTTAGTATAGTCTGGCACCGATTTTTGGTGCCTCAGGCGCAAGCTCTCTGGAAAATGATGCCTCTAGCGCCAGTTCAAATTTCCGCATTGTTTCATTTTAAATCCAAATATCTTTCAAATCCTTAATAAAATTTGGTAAGTAAAGAAGTTTTAAAGTAGTTTATCAATATGTAAATCTCTTAAGTAAACAAAACTCATAAAGAATATATATATATTGCTTAAAATAGCAGCTCATGGCTCCTTACGGGTTAAAAGTTAAAAAAAAGGGTACATAAATGAGGAGTGATAGTGAAACCCCAACTAGTAACTCGAAACCTAGGGGTTCCACTGTCCGCATTACAACACCACATAAAAAGCTTAAAATACATGTGTAGACCCTAAAAGTATACCAACGAAAGAAGTATACCCAAAGTATAAATGCATACCAAACTCCATAACGAAAAATAAAGTAAAAATTGGTTAAACTGAAAGAGCTAAGTCCAAGATATATCCAGCGACTCCTGCCAAAACATGCAAATCGATCGATGTTAGCATCAGTAATATTCAAGTAATATTGGGCATGACAATGTAGGCCAATCTCTATTGTTAGCTCCCAAAAAAACAAAATCCATCTTCCTTGGAATAACCATAAGTGGGCAGTACATACATCAAGCATATGAGTTCCGCATCTCCATAAATCTTTAAGAGAACTCCCAAAGAAGTGTAGAGACCCAATAACTGTAACGATGAGAGACCTCCCACCCAAATACAAAATAGTGACCAGTAGAGTGATCCAAAGCTCAGTGCAAATAATAAGCTGGCCCCCAAATCATAAGCCAAGCCAAAGCATTCTACCAGCGAGCCCGCATAAAAACAGACCAAAAAGAGACAAAGAGGAAGTAGAAAAATTAAAATGTGTGTAGCAATGATATCCTGCATCCAACCGTAAATGCCAGTCCCAAATAAACTCCAGAATACCCAAGCTACGAATCAAGCATTGCTCATACCAAGGAAAATGGCCACTGCTAAGCCTAAAACCAATGCAAAATAAACTCCAAAAGAAATTGAAGTCATAGTAAATATGCAAAGAAACAACCTCAGCACCAAAATCCTTCCAAGCATCAATCATGATACATTCTTCCCAACTATGCAAAGAAAATGGAGACCTCAGAAAACCATAATCATGCCCATGTGACTCTACCAAAAAATACACCATATGCTTAACAAAATAAGCCCAACTAAAGTGCAAATAATGAGAGCCACCGTAAGGCAGCTTTGTATCATATGTCGTATGCCACATCAATAAGTAAATAATATAAATAAATGTAGTGCTAAGGGCCACCATAATAAGTAATGGAAATCTGTGGCCATAATCTCAAAGCCCCAATTAGTACCGCAAGGGTAAAATCAAGCTTTACATTCAAATATGTTCACAATATAACTTATCAGTATAAATTTTGCTGCAATTACCAAATTCATAACCCAGCCTGTGGAGCATAGTCCCCATAGACAAAATATGTAGCAGTCCTGCCCGTGAGCCCAAAAAATGCAACCCACATAAAGTAAACTATTGGTGTAACCAACACCAATCATACCAAGCTAAAAAATATAACCAGTGAGTGCATACTTGATAGTGTGTAATAAAAAAAGATAGGAAAAAGTATGGCTAAAGGCCCCAAACCAACTAATAGAGATAGTGGGGTTCTTCCTTATAGGCACAAAACCGAGAAGCCAATGTCCAGAGCAAAGAAAATACTAGTTCCAGGCTCCCATAATCTTAATCCTAAGTAGAAATAAAATACCTTCCAACTTTAAAACCCAAAGGAGAAGGCCCAATAGAATGTTGAGATCATAACCCGAGAAACAAAAGCCAGACCCAAAAAAACCACAAATGAGTCCAATAATAGGACCAGCTTCTCAAAATCGAACAAAAGGAACCTTCAAATCATTTTTAATAAGTTTATGCAAGAAAGAGGGAGAAGTGTTACCAACAAAAACATTTTGTAATCTCCATTTGGCCAACCAATCCGCAGATTTATTCCCTTCTCTATAAGTAAAAGTAAAAATAATATTCAATTGATACTTCTTAATAGTTAATCTGATTCTGTTCAGTAAGGCAATGATATACCACAGAGGATTAATCTTAGATAAAAGAATGTTAAACAAAATTTCCAAATCAGTTTCCACCACAATACCCTTTAAATTTAACGATGTAACCAAGTGAAGAGTAGCAAGCACAACAACAATTTTAGCCTCAAGTGCAGAGTTAGCAATATAAGGTGACGCAGAATAAGCTATACATTTCCAATAGACATCTCTTAAAATCCCTCCTATACCCGTATAGGCATTGGAAAAGCTCCCATCAACATTAATTTTATACCAACTAGGGGGGTGCCCATTTGATCAAAATTGGTTTCCTACTCTTATCCCTAATAGTTGGAGAAGCATCGAGTCCAAAGGAGGATTTCCATGCCTTTTGAAAAT
>JXCR01136535.1:0-45743 GCA_002079205.1 Phalaenopsis hybrid cultivar | reverse complement strand
ATATATATATATATATATATATATTTAATACTTCTTATAAAAATAGATAAGCAACATAAACTAAGATAAATTTTGGTTTCCTCCCACAAAGTGCTTGGATTAATGTCGTTTTAAATATCTAGTCGTTACTTTTGGTGACCCAACATTATAGTCTTTTTAAAAATAGTCTGACCATCAAAATATAGATTCAATCTAAGCCCATTCATTTTAAATATCTTTCTAGTCTTGGGATCTTCAATATTAACAACTCCATAGAGATAGACTTTTATAACTTTGAATGGCCTTGCCCACCTAGACTTCAAATTCCCAGGAAATAATTTCAATCTCGTATTGTATAATAAAACTTCCTTTCTAGGCTCAAATTCCTTTTTTATCTTTTTTCAATCATGTCATTCTTTCATTTTCTCTTTATATGTCCTAACATTATCATTCGATTCATTCGTAATTTCTTCAAGCTCATTTAAATGCAACAATCTTTTGTCACCAGCATGTTTAAATTAAAATTAAACACCTTAATAGCCCAACAAGCTTTATGCTCAAAAGAAAATCTACTACAATAATTTTAAATGTTTAGGGTGCTATCAGAACTAAATTACCAACTATTAGCTTAACTGTAAAGTAAAGCCAAGTAATAACTACCAAACTATATTTTTGTGTTGAAGTTATCCAATATGAGAAAGCATCTTTCCCACTACAATGTGTTTTTGGTTAAATAAGAGAGACAAATGATTTTACTATGTCTTGTGCCAAATATGAGCAATTTTAATCCTCCACCCTCATTCAAGTGTTATGGAGACCTGTTGGCTAATCTTAGTTAATTTGGTACTCTCTATTAAATGGTGTTGTCGGTGTCCAGTCTGGCGCCATTGGTGTCCCCACTATTTTGGACTCCTTGCTTCATGCTGGCGCTGTCGGCGTTGTGTATTTCTTTCTAAAATGCCATTTTGACTTCTAATTACATCCTTTTTGCTTCCTTTTTGCTTCAAGTGCTAAAAATCTTCAATCTACAATAAAACATGAAAAATACCTTCCTTTAAAACACAATATCACCAAAAATGAGTATAAAATATAGGTAAAAAATGCATATATTTTTGGTGCATCATCCCTCTCATGATTAAGGCCATCATGAGCATGACATTAAAAATGAAGAGGAAGGGAGATATGTGTCACCCCATCCTCCAATTCATTAAATGACCAATAGAGCTTAAGTGATGAAGGTCGATTAAGGCCATTTGAGCTGCCCTATCCACCACCAAAGTTAGCCAATGAAGGGGAGCCAAAATATGAGCTCAAATATTAATCTAGGTGACAACCCATGGGGATAATGCATTGGAAGCTACATCCCGAATTATTCTTGGCCAGGAAACTTATTCATAGACTAGATACAGCCTCAATCTCCTTCCCCAAGTGAACCTAAGCCCCATAGCCACCATGAATGGCTATAAAAAGTGACAAACCGTGTGCTACCACGGGAGAGGATCAATATATAGCCCCCAATTCCTGAAACACCCAAGAGATAAATTGTTGCTTTTGAACTAAGGAGTTGAACCACCATGGTTCCAAACCCTGACCTCCATTTACTTGCTCTAATTTCACTCCACAAATCCAGGTCATATTTTGGGTTTGACATTAAAGCACTCATAACCTCAAATTGACTATCTCAAAAGCTTCCCTATGCTCCAAGGAGATGATCTCAATTAAAATTGGTCATTCCCATAGGTTCTACTCTACTGATCAGTGAGGTTGTGACCCCTTTTCACTGAATTCTTACATAGACCTAATATCAATCAAAATTGAGGTAGGGATAAGCTAGTTGGACTCAAGGTGAAGCTTTGGAACTAATCAGATCGAAGCTCCATCCACTGTGACCAAGGTATGGTAGCTAACCCTAAAAATGGCTCAGATTTCAGACATTGTGAAGAGAACTTTCAACTCATGGCTAATCATCTGTATATATGTCTGCTCCATGAAGAGATGCTCCTCTAGAAACAAAAATCAATGAATTTAGTAGAGAATCAAAGGATATTTCAAGCTAAATCCTTAAACGACCATCTGTTCATCTCACTTTGGGATGATGAACCAATGTCTTCCATTTATGTGTATTGGAAATGGACAACAATGATTGAGTTGGATCGCATGATCATTCATATAAAACATATGAAATCATGGGCTGATGCGACAGATTTGTGTGTGTTAGTTTTGTAAATATTTTTCAATATTACAAAATACACAACCCAGTAATTATAATAAATATGCAATATAAACCCAACAATAATAACTTTAGTGAAAATAATTTTATCTTTTGAAACCTCAAAATTACCAAATCTCCTAATAACAATGCAGGTATACGTATCGCTCAAGTAATAAAGGGCTCAAATGGAGTCCTAGATATCAATCCCATAGAAAAGTTGGAAATGCTTATAGAAAAATTCTTATGCTTATAATGTAAACTACAATTTAAACAACAAAAGTGAAGCACTAAATTGAAATCTAAAGTATTTGAGTGATGCTAAATAAAATGCAATTAAAAGACTAAGTTAATTAAAGTAATTACTAAACTTTCAAAAATAAACTTACGAAAACTAAGAAAAATTTTGTGATGAAGAGTTCAAATTTAAGAAAGCATCCTTCCCCTTACAGTGAGTATATAGATTGCAAAGGATTTAAAATCATTTGAAAAAAAAATATATAAATTGTTTTATGCCAAATATGAGTGATCCTATTCTTTACCCTCTTCCAAGTGCATAAAGAACATTGACTAATCGAAAGTTTGGTCCCCAATTCAGTGGGTAGCCTAGGAGGATACCAGTTGTCACTCCAGAGCTCCTACTACTCCCTCTCCTGAGGGCTAACAATCTCGCATTAGTTTCCAATCAACTGGACCAAATCGGGGATTTTAATCTATCAACTTAATGTATATTTTCCTATTTATTTGCACTCAACTACATAGATGACATCCTCTCCCATAGAATCAAATGTGATTCTCACTATGTTGTAGAGATCATAGCCCTTTTGGAACATATGTTTCTCAATAGATTTTAACATTTCAATTGGTGAGATCGAAAAGTAAATGAAGATCAGAGTTCAAATCATCTCAAAATTTTGAAATTTAAAACCGTATAAAAATATCAATTCTTGACAAAATCATATCTCAAAGTAGGGAGAAGGATAAAGAATACTACTCAGAATTCATGAGAAGGTTAGGGAAAAACATGAATATCATATATAAAAATTATTTTATGAAATAAAAAAATAAAAGAACAGAACTTATCTCACAATCATTCTGAAGCAAATCCTTAGAAGTTCTCTTCAAGCACTTTTTCTCTTTATAAGCACTATAAATTCTCGTTAGAAGTGTAATGAAGAAGAAATCTCTCACCTTCCCTCTCCTCTTACAATCCTTGAAGAAAATCTCCAAGCCTTTAACTCTCTCTCTCTCTCTCTCTCGCATTCTTCGAATTCTCCTCACACACCTTTCTTCAGCCCCCTTTTAAGCCCTAGACTTCCCTCTCTTTTATTAGAGGCTGCCTCCCTCAAAAAATAATTCCAAATTCCCTCTAAAATTCTATCAAAAAATTAACCCTTTTGAATTTCAAAATACATTTCTATTGATCCATGAGACATATCCTTCCATAAAAGAACCTTCTAAAGTGTCTAGATGAATTGAATAACTTTATGAAATGTTTATAACAAGTGGTTTGTTGGCCTCACTTTTGGTTAATATCTAGTTTTCTCCTTAGTAGCCTTGGGTCTAGCCATAGGACTTTCATGTTGACTATTCCCGAAGGACTAGAAAAGGAACCCTCACCATTAGAAACTGATACGCCTAAAAATGTTCAATTTTTTATATGATTTTAATGCCTATATTTGGTCATTTTCAATGATATTAAACTTTAAAGGAAGGTATTTTGTATACTTTTAGCTTCAGGGACAAGAAATGAAGTTTTGGAAAAAAATAACCAAAAACGTTGCAATTTGGAGAAAAAACAAGCAAGAAAGAAAATTTTGTCGTGACATATTTTGATATGTCTTTCTATGCTTAATCTCTTTTACACTTCTCACACATTTTAAATGAAATTATACTTTAAAAGAAGGTTATTTATATGCTTATTTCGTAGGTCTACTTGTTAAGAACGCAATGCAACTGAAATGGGCGAAACAGAGCTAAAACAGAGCTAAACAAAGCAAAATGGTGGAGCTGCACAGTGTGGGCCCCGACGATGCCAAAACAGGCACCGACAACACCACAGTGCAGAAAAAAAACAAGAAAATGGTGTTGACGGTGCGCAAAATGGCTCCGAGAGCACCTAAGATTGTTTGGACGTGTTATTAGGCAAATTTCTAGAAGATTCAATGTATTTGGATGCTTTTTGGAAGGTTGCTTGAGGCATCTCTTGGGAAATTCATACCTACACTATAATAGAGTGCTTTTATGTAAAAAAAAAAGGTGTGTGTGAGTGAAAAAATGAGGAGAATGTTTAGAGATATTAGACTAGAAGTATAAATATAGATTTCTACCTTTTTGGAGAGATTGGTGAGGGGATTTTGAGAGAATATGTAAGGGAATGTTTTAGCATTGCATGGATCAGCGGGAGACTTTGTGGGAAAGATTTTCATCTTTCTTTTAAGGAGAAAAAGCTAAGTATTGTGTTCTTCATTACCTTATGATTTTGTAAACACTTATCCAGTGGATTTGCTTTGATTTAATAAAGTTTTTGGTTGTATTTTCTTCGTGCTTTATTATGTGTTTCTCTTACTCTTTCTTCTCTTTTGGAAATAATGGCATGAGAAGATTATGTCGTTATTTTCCTTTTGCTTTTATTTTGTAATGAGTAGGATTCTTGCTTAAGATATTGGGATGCATGCTTGAAGAAGTTTTAATTATAAATGTGATGGTTTTTACTTGCACTTAATTTACATTACAATGAGGGACCGTTGTAGTGTTAAAATTCATTGTAATTGCACTAAGACCCGAGATGGTGATGTAATTCTCAACAAAGTGGGACCACATTCAAATTTTATGGATGGTGAATTTCATGAGGGTCGAGTACAAATAAATAGGGAAATATATATATTATTGGGCGAAGATTTTGAGATTCTAGAGTGACACACTAAAATCCCTAAATTGGTCTTAGTGTTTAAGAACTAAAGCGAGAGTCAGCCATCAGGGGAAGAGAAGTGGGAGCTTTGGAGTGAGAGCCAGTATCCTCCCAGCCTAACCACAGATTTAAAGACTAAACCTAAGATTAGAAAACGATTCTCTATAACACTTGACTGAGGGTAGAAAATTAAAATTGCTCATATTTGGCACACAATATTTAATGTATCTCATTCCTTTACAACATCCAATTCACTACATAAGAATAGTAGTTTTTAACATCTTTAATCTCTCCAAACCAATTCATTCAGAAAGGGTTATCTTTAGAATTATTATTTACATTTAGGAATAGTTACTATCCTTACATTTAACTTTGGCATTTAGGAATAGTTGCTAGATAAAACACCATTTTAATTGACATTTCAAACTAAGGACTAATTGTAGTAGACTAGAATGTAACTAATGACTTCTTTCCTTACTTACTCTTAGGATTGATATTTGGGGCTTAATCAAAAAGTCATATATTACTTGAAGCGATACGTGCACTTGCGTAGAACCCATAGGGTGTGAACTATTTGCTATATTTTATAACATTTCAATTTTGCACATTAACTACTTAATATTAATTAGGTCAAGTTATTGGCCATATTTTTTAAAACTAAATTACATCATAATTTCGAGATGGGTCAAGTTTTTGTCTTGGTACCAGTGATTTAAATTAAGATAAAAGACACAGAAAAATAGCACATGCTAGGGGCACATCAAGTTTTTAGCGCCATTGCCGAGGAAGCTTTAGTAAGAACTTTAAGAGAATTTTAGTTGAAGTAATTAGACTTAGAATTGGAAAAGTGTAGTGTCATAAAAACTATTTTTGTGTGTAAAGTTTTTTTTTGTATAAAAAAATGTTGAGAAAATTTTTTTTGTGTAAAAAACAAGGTGTTTGTGAAAATGTTTTATTATGTTGAATATAATTTTTATTTTGTTTGTTTAATTGCTAATGTATTATTGTTTTGTTGCATATGTGGAATAAAGGATCTGCATGAGTTGTGCCTTATGATCCCAAGTTAGAAAAAAGACAATCCTTTGAAAAACTAGAAATGTAAATGAGAAACATTGCAAATAATAACTTAGAAAGTCATCATAAATCATTGAGAAATTTTGTATATCCTAAGATAATTGAAATTCACTCAAGTATACAAAACTCTATCATAGAAGCTGACTCATTTGAACTAAATACTAAAATTATCCAACTGGTACAGAACAATCAGTTTGGGGGAACTCCTTCGGAGGATCCCTTTTTACACTTATCAAGTTTTCTAGAACTTTGTGCAAAATTTTGTTATAATGTTATGTCAGACGATGTGTTAAACTAAGGCGTTTTCCTTTCTCACTAAGGGATAATGCTAAAATGTGGTTAAACTCATTATCACCTGGCTCTATTATAAAGTGGGAAGAGTTAACTCAAAAATTCCTAGCTAAGTATTTTCCACCTTCAAGGATTACAAAACTTAGAAACAATATTATCTCATTTTGTTAGTATAAAGGGGATTCAATATATGAAGCTTGGGAAAGATTTAAGGAACTCATAAGAAAGTGTCCACACCATGCTCTGCCTAATTGGTTAATCATTCAAACATTTTACAATGTGTTAGTAGAATCCCTTAGGTTTACAATTGATGCTGCCGCTAGTAGATCATTAATGTCAAAACCATTTAATAAAGCATGTGCGTTAATTAAAGAAATTGCTACAAATGAATTTCAATGGCCCTCTATAATGGTAAATCCTAAAAATGCAGCCAGTGTTCATGATACAAATGCGATTGCAATTCATGCATCTCAGGTTATTGCAGTATCAAGGAAGTTGGACTAATTTGGAATGAACCTCCCTCAATTTACTCCAGTAAGTGAGGAAAGTTCTTAGGGCATATGATTGATTCTAACTTATCATATGAGACTCTAAATACCATAAACAACTTGTATTCTAACTTTTACAACCCAGGTTGGAAGAACCATCCTAATTTTAACAGGAATCACGCTACTTGGGGTAGAAAACAATGGGAAAATAATCATGCACATCCTAATGAAAGTTGGAATAAATAGGAGAACACAAATTATAGACCTTCATATTCACTGGACTAACAATGATCGACAATTTGAGGATAAGAAGATGTTTATAGAAGATGTGGTATTGCAAATGGGAAACCAGTTGCAAAGTAAAAATGCTGCGATTAGAAACATAGAGAATCAACTAGGACAAATTGCTAATTCACTTAGCAATATACCCCAAGGAACACTTTGTAGCACCACTGAGATCAACCCTAGAGAGAAAAATAATGAACAGGTAGAAGCTGTCCAATTAAGAAGTGGAAGAGAGATAGAGGATGTTGTTGGAAAAGAGAAAGAATTGTGAGAGAAACAAAGGAAACTAGAAGACCTAAAGAACATGTTTCTAAGAGTCTGGAAAAATTAATATATCCAACTAAAATCAATTTAGAAAGACTGCCACCTCCATTTCCTCAAAGACTTAGACATCAAGAGTTGAATAAATAATTTTCAAAGTTCATGGAAGTACTTAATAAGTTAATGATAAATATTCCTTTTGCTGAAGCTTTGGAACAGATGCCAAGTTATGCAAAGTTTATGAAGGAGATATTAAATAAGAAAATAAAATTTGGGGATTACAAGACAGTTGCATTAAGTGAGGAGTGCAGCGCTATACTTCAGAAAAAGCTTGCTCAGAAACTTAAAGATCCTTATAGCTTTACAATTCCTTATGCAATTGGAGAAAGATTATGTGGAAAAACTTTATGTGATTTAGGAGTGAGCGTTAATGTGATGTCTCTATCTATATTTAGAAGGTTAGGTTTAGCCGATATTTCTCCCACTACTGTAAACCCTTCAGTTAGCTGATCGACCTATCATTTATCCAAAAAGGGTTATAGAAGATGTGCTTGTTAAAGTGGATAAATTTATCTTTTTGATGGACTTTATTGTATTTGATATAGAGGAAGATAAAGAAAATCTCATTATTTTGGGGATACCTTTTCTTGTTACTGGACAAGCTATGGTAGATGTGTAAAAAGGAAAGTTCATTATGAATATTAATAAACAGAAAGTCACTTTGAATGTGTTAAATACTATGAAATATCCAGCTGAGAGAAAAGATGATGATTGTTTTTGGAACATTATCCAATTCACTACATAAGAATAGTAGTTTTTAACATCTTAAAATTCTCCAAACCAATTCATCCAGAAAGGGTTATTCTCAGAATTAATATTTACATGTAGGAACAGTTACTATCCTTACATTTAATATTGGCATTTAGGAGTAGTTGTTAGATAAAACATCATTTTAATCGACATTCCAAACTAAGGACTAACAGTAGTATACTAGAGTTTGATTAAGGACCTCTTTCCTCGCTTTCTTGTGGGATCAATATTTGGGGCTTAATCAGAAAGTCCTATATTACTTGAAGTGATACGTTGAGTGAAATCTATATTTGCTATATTTTATAACATTTCAATTTTACACATTAACTACTTAATATAAATTGAGTTAAGTTATTGGCCATATTTTTGAAAACTAATTTACTGCGCAATTTTGGGACTGGTCAAATTTTTGGCACTTTACCAGAGATTTAAACTGACATAAAACACGTAGAAAAACATCACACGCTAGGGGTGCATCAGAAACTCTAAACTCTTCTTTGCTCAACTTGAAGTTCTACATGTTGGTCCTAACCTCTAACATTTAGTAGGTGGGGTCCATGTGAGGGAGCTAAAGGGGAGTCCCCAAAAAACTGCTTGGCCTTAGGGTAACCCTGGGTGGTCTGATCTTGGTCAGTTTCACACACACAGTTGCACATTACACTTCCACTCACAACCGTAAACCCAAGCATGATTGACTTTGATCCCTTAACCATTTGAGAGACTCATGTAGTTGGTACCCTAGGTCACTAGCCCTAGGCTAGGGTTTAGGTAAGATCAGTACATGTAGGACCCAAAGTAGAAGAATCTATTGGTCCATGGCTCAAGTACGGTGGTTGACACCTCAATTTAACCAAAATACCGAACAGTCTTTTGCCCCTAAATCTACCCAATTTACTAAATTACCCTTGAAACCCCAAAATTGACCCAAATTCCCATAATTACCCAAAAAAACCAAATTTGTCCAAAAATTATTTTAAATCATTTGAAACTACCCTAATTACCCAAAAACACCAAAAAATTTCAAAATTAGCAAAATACCCCCATATTTTGTTAAAATTACAAAAATATCCATGGTGACCCAAATTGTCCCAAAACCTTCAAAAGTATTTCAAATATCCCTAAAATCAATTTTAGCGACTCCATTGAGCTCAATTTGACGAATTTGACCTTTTTTGACCAAAAGCCCCAAATTGCCTTTAGAGGCTCAATTACCCTAATTCACCCTCATTGTCCACCAATTTGATCCTAATCTTCCCCAATTTTAATTCTAAAGTTAAATTCATCATTTTCAAGCATCATTGAAACTAAATCCAGTCTCATTTAAACCTAATTTCAAGCCCAATTTCAATCTTAACCCCAAGATTCAAAACCTATCCAATTGCCCAAATTTTGAATCATAAAATCTTTAAAACACTTCTCTACATGAAATTGAACCTTCAATTAGCCTTGTTCATGCCCCAATTTCACTCAAAATCTTCTCGAACCAAAACCCCCTAATTTAGCCCCAAACTAGCCATGTCCCTAAATTCCACCAAATTGAACTCCATTAGCCATAAATTTCCATCCAATTGATATCCAAAACTCTTCATGACAATCCTCACATCAAATTGAACCATCAATTGTGCCATAGCCAAAATCTAGCATAACCCAAACCCAAGTCTAAGCCAACATACCCAAAATTTACCATAAGCCAAAATCATTCAAATTGAACTTCCAAATCAAAAATCACTCCAAACCTTTTCTAAAGTCCATTTGACAATCATCCACATCATCTTGATCAATTAATTGAGTTCAATATCATGATTAGCCCAACTAAACCCAACTTCAAGCCAAAATGCCCAAAATTGAACCCATGCACCAAAGTTGACCAAACCAAACCAAATTGGTCAGACCAAAGCCACCACATCTACCATTTGCACTCTAGTGACCAAGCTAGACCCACCTAGCCCATCATATATGAGTCATGGACCAAAGGTTCCCTAAATTAAAGAATTTTTTTCCTAAAATGACAAATACAAAGATGTCTTTCCCAAAACCCATCACCAATCCAATTGATTACCGTTAAGACTGCTCACTGGCTAACCTGACCCCATAAGCACCTCCTCTACCCTAGCCAACCACCCTAGTCACCGGAGGAGCCAAACTATAGGGTCACCAGACCTTACTTTCAGCCAATTGAACCTAGTCAATGTGTCAAGCCATGATTGGCCACTTGTGTCATTCAACCCTCCACCTCAGCTCTCCATTTTACCCACCAACCACCTTTGAGCTCAAGCCATTAGGCGTGTCTACCAATCGAGCTCTTCATGGACAAAGGGGAGAGTGTCTGAAATCTAGGGGAAACTCAGCCAAATTCTCATCAGAGCTTCTTCAAACCTCCCTTAGTGCAAGCCCACTGCTTCTAGTCACCCAAATCTGTTTCCTTGAGCTAATTTCTCCGACCAATTCCTTTTTGGAACCAATACATATTTCCCCACACCTTCATATTCCACCAAAGTCCAATTAATTATGCACACACCAACCCCAAGTTAAGAGGAGTTGATTCCCCACAAAATCCCCATCACAGAGAGCCTCTAGCATAGCCCTAGACCAACACTTGAAAATCAATTTGATCAAAATCATACCTAAAAAATTCATCATAGCCGAGTAACTCATTTGATGGCTTGTTGAACTCCTCTAAAGCTTCTCCAACCATCTGAGTAAGGCTACTCCACTCAGATAAAGGTATTGAACTCTCCCCTCATTCCAAGCTTAATTTGATTCTCCATGCGTATATACTATATTTCATACCGATGTGATCATCTTGAGTAGATGAAGGTGTTGAAATAAACTCAAATATGATTTGGTTGAGTATCGAGAGAGATCTTAAGGTTTTAATTTGGATGGATCTCGGGTTAGGGAGATTGGGGATGATGAATGGATGTAGTTTATTTTTGTGTGTATCGAATGAACACTCTGGATTACACCAGATGAACGAACAAAATGATACAGCAAGATGTGTGGCAGCTGAATCTGAATGCGGCGTCAAATGGTGGAGCGTTGTGTGGCATTTCGGAGCCGTCGTAGGATGAGCTGGATAAGTAGAAAAATCAGGATTTTCTGAATTAAATAAATTCCAGATCTTTAAAAATCCATAAATTTGCATAGAAAAATCATAACAATAAAATAAAAATACCTTCTTGCTCAGTGAACTAAGGAAATTAATGTGGATGAAAAATAAAAATAGTTGAGTCTCTCATTTTTATTTAATTAAATGGTCTCTGTGGTATTTTAATTTATTTACATTAAATATTACTCACCATGGATTGATAGTTTTAGGGTTTATTTATCATAACAGAGGAGATGTTGTTTAATTTTTCCAAAGTCAGAGAGCATCTCTGTGCTTGTAACCCTAATTTTCAAACTTTGATGACTATTTTTGTTTAAATTAATTATATAAATTAAAATATCACTTGGAAAATTATGGAATAAAGTTTAGTAGGTTCCCTAGGGTCAAAGGAACTTAGGAAAAATATCATGATGGTTTGAATTGTTTTGTACAATTCTATAGTTAATTAAATGTATATATCTTGTATTAAATTATTTAAATTAAATATTATTAAAAAATTAATAAAATCAAGTTCACATTTTGTAGAAAAAATCATGTTAACTCACTGTACAAATTTGAAAATTATTTGATTAAGTTTGAGTACTAAAGTTAATTTTATGAGAAAAATTGCATTTTTGTGCAAAAATAATTATATTAAATTAAATATACTTAGGGAAATTATGAAAAGTGGTTTTTTGTTTCTTGTGATCATGTACACTTAGAAAAAATAAAAATCATTTTTGAGAAAATGCTTCATTTTTAAGCTATATTTTAAATTAAAAATGATTAAAATTTTCAAAAATACAATAAATGGTTCAAATTGTTACTAATTAATTCTTGATCACTTAGTCCTCCTTAAAATATTTTTCCCAATTTTCCTAAGTTAAAAATAATTTTGTTTAAAGGTCTAAAAATGTGTTTTCCTTATTTTCTCATTAAAAAAATTATAATAAATGAATTAAAAATCATAAAATATAAAAAGATGCTTCCCCGAGTTCTCTGGACTCAGAGAGATTTAATAAAAGTATAAAAATAACTGTTGTAATTAAAACACATTTTCAATTTAAATAATCATTAAATTAAATAATTATAATAATTAAAATTTCTTTTCAAAAATCATGGAATTTTGCTTAAGTGTTTCTCTGACTTAGATGAACCTTTACTAATTTTTCCATAAACAAAAAACTTTATTTTGATTGACTAAATAATTTAATATTGAAAATCCTGTTTTCTGAGTTAAAATAGTTATTTAAATTAAATTAATTTTTTAAAATCCACATTTTCTTCTCTGATGTTTTAACCCATGAATTGGGTACTCTAAAATTTTTAAAGTTATTTGAATTATGCTTAATGAGTTATGAAGTGGAGAGCCCCGAGGGCAAAATGATAATTTTAGATTTTATTACCTTAATCAAAATTTAGGATTAACTAAAGGGAAAAATGGGTAATTTTGATCTTAATGAGTACTTTTGGATGATTGTGATATAATGAGTTAAAAGATAGAAACCAATTTGTCACATTTCCATGGTAGGAGTAAAATTATAATTTACTAAGTTATCAAGATTCGAAAGTAAATTAAAATTAAATGATTTTAAAGTGATGGGTTTAAGCTAGGAAGATTATAATTAACTTATTTTAAGCACATAATCGGAGATGATATGATCTTTTAATAAGAGCACATATCACATAGATTAAAATTCTACTAAGTTCAAATATACCCATTGAACTTGTTAAGGGCCTGGTAGTGATCTAGGCTTAATCTAAAATTGTTTAACAAGGTTTAGAAAAGATAAAATGATTGATAATCAACATCTCTAAGTACAACATGCCCAAATTTTATGCTGGGCACAAAATCTTTAATGACAAACTTGCTCTGGGGTCATCCACCTATATAACTCTTAAGTAGAATATCAACTAACCAATTGAGTAACATGTCCATGGGATAATTAAAATGTCAAAGTTTACCGAGTAATGGAATAATCTTAATTCAACCATGGATGATTAATAGAACAATGTAGTAAGTTCAAAATGAACTCAAAATGTTTTAAGTGATCATTAAAACGATATAGGGTCATTCCCTGAACACTTTAGAATCTCTTATATATATTTGAAGGACAAATTGAACTTGCTATATTTTGTTCTAAAATCATCCACTAATATCTTTTGGGAATTACAGAGTTATGGTTTGAGGGTTCAGAAACTACACATTCATTTACTCTTGCGATTTATTTAAATTTCCTACAAAATTACATACATGCTGCAAAAGCTAATCCTTCAGCGGGAATGCTGATAAGATGACAAGTATGCTTTTACAATGTTATTTAATTTATGTCATTTTACTTTATGCAATCTACTTTTGTTGCAAAATATTATAATTGCTTGGTTGTGAGCCTTACTCTGCAAAAATCAAAAACATTTAAAAAAATTAGTCAACATTTTCAAAAATCTAAATCAAATTTGTTTTAAAGGTAACCATAAATCCTTTGAAATGTTACTAAACTTAAAATGTTCTTTTGATTTTACGGGAGTCCCTTGGAGGAGGTAAACCACAATTGCTATTGAGATCTCCCCTGTTTAAATGGGTTTTACAACTTGTTTAAACTAAGTAAACTCAAAAGATAATAGTGATACTGGAATGAGAGAACCGTGTGATCATAACCCGTGTCGCTCTAATTAACTCTAACCACCCTCATAATTGAACTTTAAACTTGTCTTTTAAACCTTTAAACCTTAGACTTTAGGACTGCTAGTTTGCCGATGAGCCTGGAGCTAACTTTGTCAGCAACCTTTTACAACAACATGAAGATCTACAACAACATGAGGACCTGCAACAACAGATTTTTCTTAGAACTAAACATCAAGCCATAGAGTTTCACGGCTGTCCGCTTAGTGCGAAAAAAATCATCAACTCTTTCTTTAGGCCTTTGTATAGCCTTGATATACAATTTAAGCCCTAACTAACCCTAGAATTTTGAGGTTGTCGTTTGTTACAGCATAAATCCTTACATCTTCTAGGTTATTTGTGCGACCGTCTCGGATAAATGTAAGCCTTAATAAATAAAATTGGCATGACGTAACATTTAAATAATTCTTTTTTCAAAATTGAAAACAAGCCATAAGATAGCTTGGGAAGTCACCGAGGTTCTTCGTAGGATACATGACATCCCCTAGCTCTTCTTCATTTGGATTCCAAAATAAAATGTTCCAAATTTGAGTCATTCCCATTTCATCCCTCTTTGTCTGATCTTTTAAAAAGTCCTATCCCTTTAAATTCTTTCAAGACAACATTCCCTGCTTTTAATTAAGAGTTTTCTTTGGTGACATCAGTTACCTAAGATGTAATTAACTATAGGGGCTTGCCCTTATAAGAAACTTATAAGAACTCAGCATAATATAAACATTATTTAATTTTTTTATTAAATATGGAAACTTGTTAGTCAACATAAAAAAATATTTTTTGCAGACTTAAACGGATGTCATAAATTCTTTAGTTTATTTAATCGAGTCTCACGAGTGAGTGGTTTATCTATTCTTTAGAATGGATGAATTGCTGGTGGTGACGCATGAGAATATGAGATCGACTAGGTCTTATATTTTCCAAATTTAAAATATTACTTTTTAAAATTATATACATATATTAAATTAAACTAGGAATCAGAATATCCATTTCGATGACAGACAACTTCTAATTTGACGATTGAAAATTTCTAGCGACTCTGCTAGGGAATAGTTTCTCTCTCCATTTGAATCAGGAAATCTTATCTTCATACATCAATAAAGTATCTATATCCCTTATGGATAGATTACCCATTTTCCATTGGCGTGCTTTACCCATTTCTCTCTTGGGTAAGTACGGTCAACTCTTTCGGACTTCAAGACCATCTGTTCAATGTCTGTTCAATCGCCTTTGAATAGAGAGGTTTAGAAGTCCATTAGCACTTTTTACTTTTTGTGGGGTGTGCGCTGGTGGACTAATTTTGCTCGGGCATTGTGTGTTGTGAAGTTGGTTCTGCACTAGGTCCTGAACTTTACCTTTTCCCCTCGTATTTTTTTGGGTTTGGTTTGTCGCTTCACAAATTAAATCAAATTGTGGTGCTTTTCTTTTAAACTTTTAATTAATTAAATTCTCCTACCTCTAATTTACTATACTAAATTTTAAAGTTTTCAAAAATTAAAATTAAATAAGGACTTGCCCAGTCTACAGAGCGACCCTTGTTAATTTTTAGTGTTTGCTTTGGAATTTCATTGTCTTGACCAAAATAACTAACCCTTGAAATTTCTTTTTGAAGCTATTGCAGTGGCGTTCCCGATGCTTACTTTCTACTCCAACCCGCCAACTAGCCGCAATGCCCGTAATGTCGCTCCCATCATCAAGTTTTGAGCTAAATTCGATGAATTTGAAGTCGTTCTCGGAAAGGCCTCGCTTGTAATTATGAAAGTTGTCGCTTTGGAAGTACATGAGCCTTCTATTAAGTTTAACCTAAACTGTCATCAAGATTTCCATTCCTGCTAGAAGGTGAAGACTATTGCTACCCCAATGCCCGTTAAGTTCGTTGTTCCCTCCTCTACTAAAGAAAAAGGAGATTATGATTGTTGAAGATACAATTAAGGGATTTAAGGCCCCACCATCGTTATTTGAAATCGGATCTAGCTCAAAGTTTGTGCATTTACCCAATCTCAGAGAAGAAATCACAATTGATAGATGCAGAAGGCTACTAAAGCTTGAGTTCAAGAGAAAGTATCTGACGATGAGATTCCTCACCAAGAGCAACTTAGATTAATTGAGCCCTCGCCACTTCTGCGAGGGAGTGGGTTTCACCCATTAATGGATACTAATGGGTATGAAAGTATTCAAAAGATTTCTGCTGGCTTACAATTATTTCATGATCGTGATGAGAAAAGGAGCGCTAAAGTCCGTACAGTATTTCAGAGGTTAGCTATTAATGAAGGATGTTCAATTGTTGAACTACTTAAGCAAGTGGGATGTGTGGTGTACCCATTAATGAATAAGGAAATTTTGAAGGATGTCTGATATTCCCGACAGTGTCAAAGATCAACTAAACTCTTGTTAAGTTGCATTCCCTTCAGACTCCATCTGGGGAGTCGAATTGATACTACCGTCACTACCATCGATTTTGTTACCACAACTGCTCCAAGGTCTGCAAGACGTTGACAGACCAAGTAATTTCTGGATCCTAGGATACAACTAGTTGTTGCTAGTACGACTGCCCCAAAAGAGTAGAAAAAAAAAGATGTCGCCCGAGACTGTATTTGGTCTACACCACGGGGAGCATGCCTCTCTCCAACACACTGATACCTCTATTGAGACACCCTATCTCAAGACATCACTGTCAAACAAGAATGTATGGGTACACAATGTTTTCGTACCAATACAATTTAATGAGCTCACAATTCAAGATTATGGAATGAAGCAAGGGTCCTAAGTATTAGATATCATTGCAGGCGCTACTACCGTGTTTGATGTACAAATTGAGGATGTTATGGAGAGTCCTCCAGATCTCAAGGTAACCCAGGAAGCAATAATTGAAGTGAAAGTTGAAAAGCATAAAGTTGAGATTTCACGTTATCAAAAGAGCATGGGGCAGATATGAATGATGAAGACTTTGATTTTAACGATTATCTCAATGAAGACTTTATAGATATTCATCTCATCAATACTAGAGCCACTACATCTGCGTGCAATGCCTAACCTCTTTTTGAAGGGAACACCATGGATGATTCATGTAGAGATAAGAGATGAGATGAGAATGGAAGAGATGGCCACCACCATGGCCGCCATGACTACAGTTCATAGATAGTCTCAATCACAACAGTTAGCTTCTCTAGAAGTCAACCAGCCAAAGATAGTTCACATTACCAAAGAAAGGAGGGAAGTTGCATCTGCCAACAGAGAAAATTAGCAAAAGAAAATTCCTCAACAAATGTAATACCAGAAAAAGAGATAAAATAGTTGGTCGAACAACAAGTTTGGGAGGCCTTAGCCCAATCTAAGGGTGGTGCATTAATTTCAAAGGGTATACTTACCCAGAGGAGTTTGATGTTATGACCTACCTTAAGGGTTATATGTCACCAAACTTTAAGATGTTCGAGGGGACTGGAAATCCCAGACAGCATGTAGCACATTTCTGAGCAAGTTGTGGCAACACCGAGGTAATGAAGCCTTACTATTCTATCAGTTTGTCAGCAGCTTGTCAAGGATAGCATTTGATTGGTATGTCGAGTTGGCCAACAGATCAATCAAAATATTTACCGAGTTAGCACAGTCTTTCGTGAAGAGATTTGCTGAAGCACAACACCACATTACTATTAGAGATCTCATAGTGAGAAGGAGAAAGCCTAACGAGACTTTGGTAAATTTTATCTTGATGTAGAGAAATTTAAGTATGAAATGTAAGCCTTAGCTACACGAACAACATGCGATTGATATTCTACTAAAAAGCATCTATGGGCCGGTAGCTTTCATGCTTAAGGGATTCACCATCAAGTCCTTTGAAAAGCTGTTAAGCAAGGCCAGTAGTCTACAAGAGGAATTAAAACATATGGATTCCCAAGAAAAGTAAAAAATGTCCAGAAGAACCAAAGTATATAAGAAGAAGTATGGAACAGTGGAAACAATTGATAGGGGAAAGCGGCCAATAAAGATTCGGGCGTAGCATTCTCATCAGAGTTCCCAACAGTTGTCACAACATACTCATCCTCAGCAGCAGCCACAGCAGTATAGACAATCTAACCAGTAGTCATACCAAAGAAGACTATATCAAAAAGATGGTAGATGGGGTGCGACTCTTTCAGAATGGATGAAAAGAGTGTATTCTTCTAAAGATGAGGCAGTAGCAAAGATGTTCAGGAATTTAATAAAATAGCCCATGTTTAGATTGCTAGAACCAAAAAAGCCATTTAAGGCTGACAAGAAAGAGTATCCCAATTTATGCCCCTATCACAGGATGTTGTGACACATAATAGAGGGCCGTTTCATTTTCAATGATTTACTCGAAAAAAATTTTAAACAAGGAAATATAACCATCCCCAAAGATTATTTAGAGGAACCTTAAAAAAGTTATGTAAATATGATTTAGCTTGAGCCAATCCCTCCAATAGATCTTTATTCAAAGAAAGATGGATGGACCACAATTTGGAGCAACACATCCAAGAAGATACTAGATCAGATTCAGACCTCTTCAGTGTAGGCAGCCACCCAGCGCCTACAGCCTTCCCAACCCAAGATAGAGATTTCATCAGAGNGGGGGGGGGGGGGGGGGGGGGGGGCGCTAGGATAGGGTCTTTTTCAGTTAGATGGGTTGTCTGGGATTTGGGGGAAGAAAATCTTGGAACATCTGACCATGTATGATTATCTTTTTGCCCCACTACGGTCTTATGAATATAATGATTATGATTCAGCTACACTCTAACTATTTCTAGTGATAAAGTAACTGACTTTGGTCAATCTAACTCCGATCTTGATTCCTAAACTGATCCTCAAATCATAATTAATTCCAATGAACCCTTTAACGAGAATGAAGAAGAAGTCGACAATAACAGTTGCAATAACAGTGACGCTCACCATCAACTTAAATTTTTTTGATGAAGAAGATACACTGGATGTTTTGCCAACAACATCACAAGAGGAACAAGAAGAGATTAAGCAAAATAAATCTATGAAGTAAGAAGGTACTACTCCCAAGGATAGCTCCAGTGGATAAAGGAAAACAAATAGTCACTCGAGAAGAGCAAGCTACACCTCCTCTAGTAGAAGAAAAACATAACTAAGTAATGATTGGAGGATTGCATAAAGTGGATTATAACATGCTAGCTCATCTTAGGAGGTTGTCAGCCAAACTAAGCATATACCACACTCTGATCATGTCAGAGGAGATGAGGGAGTTGCTGGTTACAACCTTGCTTGACCCAGAGATTTTCTTAGCTCAGTTGTTCAGCACATCCTCGGATGAAATTTGTTCATTAATAGAATAACTTGGGATAATCTTCACAGATGATGACTTTTTTTGGCACTACATCTTCATAAATATCAGTAGATTTGTACTTTCTATAGTTTTGGTAGATCCGGGAGAGTCACTCAACTTAATGAGTCTACGGACATTGGTATACTTGGATATTGATGCTCATGAGCTTATAGCAGATAAGATGTTGTTTAGAGGATTTAACCAGAAGGGAGAAAAAGCCCTAGGATTGATTACGTTGTTAATGAAAGTTGGAGAGCTGGTAATAACCGCAAAATTTAATATCATCGACGCTTAACCAGAAGGGAGAAAGAGCCCATGGATTGATTACATTGTTAATGAAAGTTGGAGAGCTGGTAATAACTGCAAAATTTAATATCATCAACGTAGAGACCTCTTTCAATGCTTTACTTGGATGACTATGGATTCACGAGCATAACATGGTCCCGTCATCTCTACACCAGTGCATCAAGTATTTCAAAGAAGTAAAAGAACATCACAACAAGGGAAATTTACAACCATTTTTAGTTCATGAGGTAGACATCCACGAAGATGTGACCTACTACTCACCTCCAAAGAAAACTGTCTTTTCCCTTGAAGTTGTGCCAAACAAGGTGAAAGGTGCAAAAATATCAAAAGTGAAGTGCCATTCAACTCCGCTTCAATGATCTACTACCGTTTCTTCACAATGAGCTAGTAGAGCTATTTTAGTCCATACACCCGAGATCGAGGCTGGGGACATGGACGAGGAAGAGCCAACACAATTGTTGAACAAACTAAGCTGACCATCACCATCGACATGGAAGAAAGTTCTGATGAAGAAACCTCCAAGAAAGAAATAATGATGACAAAATAAAAGAAACCTCAATTAGAGATTTCCTTGGAAGATGTGGATAAAAGTGAATATGAGTCGATGTATGATCGGTTCAACCACTACATGAATGCCATGGCCCTTACTCTAATCCACCCTTAAAAGGTTAAGAGTTTAGAGGTCAAGGATGTTTGTAGCATTGGTTCAATGCCAATCAAGTTTTACCATGCTCCCCCTTCTACTAGTTTTGAAAATCATGTAAATTTGGAAGAGGATTCTAATAAATTAATTGAATTGCTTTTTGGTTACTTTTCTCCTTGTGTACAAAAGTTAATTCAATAAGGACAGGTTCCAAAGAAAATGCCAAAGGAAAAGCTACAACTTGTTTAGAAATTGTGGAATGTTAAAAGTTGAAATCCTAACTCGAATAGATTTGGTACTATAGGACCAGTCCTTGACTCAGAATTTTTCATGGTTATTACTAGCAGATTGAAAGAGGATTGCCTTGATGTAGAGGATGACTCTGAAGATCAGTTGATAGATGACACTCCACCGTAATGTGAAGAAGCGATTAAGTCAATAGTTGATGAATTGAAAGAAATCAATCTCGAAACTGAGGAGCTACCTCGACCTATCTTTATAAGTTCTCTACGCAGCAAGAAAGAATTCACATAATTAATAAAGTTACTATCATAATTTAAAGATTGCTTCACCTGGAGCTATGATTATATGTCAGAACTATCAACAGAGGTTGCAGTTCATAAACTTTAGGTGGGCAGAAATATGCCCTCAGTAAAATATTCTCCCAGAAGGATGTGCCTTGAGATAGAGCAATAAATCATTGCCAAGGTAAAAAAGTTAGTAGACGCTAACTTTGTGTGGGTAGAGAAATATCCCACATGTTTAGCCAATATTGTGTCAGTTAAGAAAAAAAATGGATAAATCCGTATTTGTGTCGATTTCAGAGATTTAAATAAGACATGTCTAAAAGAAGAATTTCCATTACCTATACCAGAATTAATGGTGGACATCGCTTCGACACATGAGATTTTCTCTTTCATATATGGATCGTTAGGCTATAACCAAATCAAGATGGCTTTAGAAGATGCAACACTTACAACATTCAGAACGCAGATTGGGATTTTCTACTACACAATAATGTCATTCAGGTTGAAGAATGTCGGAGCAACATACTTAAGAGCTATGACGATGTTCTTTGATGACCTCATTTAAAACCAAGTATAATGCTACGTGGATGATTTGGTCATTAAAAGTAAATAGAAAATATACTATTTGTATGATTTGAGGATCATGTTTGAATGATTACGACAATACAATCTCAAGTTGAATCCCTTAAAGTGTGCCTTTGGTGTCACCTCCAGGAAATTCCTAAGATTCATTGTCCATCATTAGGGAATCGAGATCGACCCAGATAAGATTAAAGCAACCTTGAAAATGCCTCCTTTCAAAACCTTGAAATAGCTATGTTCTTTCCAAAGAAAGTTTGCATATCTGAGACACTTTATTTCTAATCTCTCAAGCAGGTGTTAGCCCTTCTATATAGATTGGGAGTTTCTACCCCCTATCCTGGGAAGATCATTGATACTTTATACCGCGACCTTAGATGACTCTCTCGGAGCTCTGTTAGCTCAGTTCAATGATGAGAGTAAGGAAAATGCGCTCTACTACTTGAGTCACCGTCTAATTCTGACAGAGGTAAGGTATTCGCCTATTAAGAAACATTGTCTAGCTTTAATATTCACCGTTCAAAAACTTAAACATTACATGCTACCTCATAAGGTTACGATTATTTCAAAAAGTTAATCCATTGTAATATTTGATGATCGGACCAACACTTTCTGGACGTCTATCAAGATGGTCGATGATTTTATTGCAATTGATATAACTTTTGTTTCCCTCCATGATATTAAGCGACAAATTTTAGCATATTTTCTTGTAGTACATTCACTTCCAACTGGGTCTCCTCTCAATGATGAGCTACCAAATGAGTAGATAATACAAATAGAACCGTCCAGTGCTAGACATTAGGAAATGTACTTTGATGGAGCTTAATCAGCCTGAAAGGATAAAAGATCAAAGATTGTTATAACAGGAAAACTAGGAATTGGTCTGATTTTCATCACGCAGATCAGAGAATATTGAGATTCTCATACCACCTAACAGATTCATGCACAAATAATGAAGCATAATATGAAGCACTGATCACCAGATTGGAGTTGGCTTTCTCAAAGGATATAACAGACCTTGTCATCTATGGTGACTCACAACTCGTTATCCAACAAGTTGTCAAACAATATAAGATTTTGAATCTAAGGCTAGCAGAATACCATCGATACAGGATGAAGTTGCTTGAACTAACTCCCAGTGCGACTCTATACCAAATTTCTCAGAGAGATAACGCCCATGCTGATGCTCTTACAAAACTTATTAAGGAACTGACGTGTCCATTGAATGATTTCATCAAAATTATAGTACAAGGACATCAGGTTTTGTCTTAGATTGACCTTGAAAGTCAACACAAGCTTGAAAGAAAAGAAGAGATGATGATTGCAATTGCTGACATTGACAAAGATTAGTCTAAGCCATTGATGGAATATTTGCAAACAGGAAAGATACCAGCGAACAAGTAAGTAGCATATTACATCACAATAAGAGGTATGTCCTGTGCTCTAGTGGGTGATTTCCACTATAGAAGATCGTTCGATCAGATGTGGTTGAGATGTCTGAGCAGAGCAGAAGCACAAAATATGATTAAAGGAGTACACACTAGACTGTGTGAAGCTCACCAGTTAGGGCCAAAGATGAAAGTGAAGATTAAAAAACTTGGATATTATTGGCTAGCAATAATATTCGATTGTATGGATACAACCATAAGGAGTCACCTTTGTCAAGTGCATTGGGTGGTCATACAACAACCTCCGAATGTGCTACATCCAACTGTTGCCTCATGGCCATTTGAGTGTTGGGGAATGAACATAATAGGTCCAATAGACCCTCCATCCTCTAAGGGACACATATTTATTCTTGCAGCAATAGACTACTTCTCAAAATGGGCAGAAGTAGTGTCGTTACGGGAGGTTACAAGACAGCGTGTTCTCCAATTCTTCAAGAGTCAGATTGTCTATCATTTCGGTGTACTACGCAAGATAATTTTAGATAATGGAATAGCCTTCAAGAGCACAAAGATCAACAAATTCATTAAACGACATAAAATATACTAAAGATACTCTACAATTTACTATCCTAGGGCAAACAGACTACCTGAGGCATTCAATGAGATGCTCATGCAAATTTTGAAGAAGACGTTGGACGAGAATTAAATAAGATGGCATGATAAAGTACTATAAGCTTTGTGGGCTTACAAGACACGTTCAAAACTCCCGCTTAATGTACACCCCACACACTTGTATGTGGGTCTGAGGTCGTACTGTCGTTAGAAGTCCAAATACCTTCTATCAGAGTCACCGTCACCAATCAGATTACAACAAAAGAAAGTGCAAAGCTCAAACTCAATAAATTGGAAGGGATTGAGGGAAAACGACTAGAAGCACAATAGAAGTTGGAACTCTACCAAGTAAGGATGGTGTAGGGTCATCACAAATTGGTCTGCCTGAGAGTGTTTAAAGTTGGTGACCTCGTACTCATTCTTAAAAGACCTATTCGTGCACACCGCAAGATAGGTGGAAAATTTGAACCAACTTGGGATGGACTATTTGTCATAGAGAAGGTATATTCGGGAAGATCTTACTAGCTAGTGGATTTTCGAAGCGGGAGACTGATGTTGCCAGTTAATTAACGATATTTGAAGATATACTACATGACGTGACATTGCTTGAAGTCAATCTTTTAAAAATGTTGCTTGTTCTGGGTTATTTAATTGGCCAGCGTTTGTGGCTGGGTCCAATGTTTTGAAATAAAATTAACCTCAATAAAGTGAAATTTTGAATTTTTCTACTTTAACTTTCTTTGTTTTAATTTTGAAATTTCACTAAAAAAATAATAATAAAAAAATAATAATGAAAGGCTCGCATTTGTATAAATTCAAAACTTGTTTAATAAATAATTTGTCATTATTTTTGTTCATTCTGAGTTTCAGCCTACTGATGTTTTTTTGTTTTCTATAGAAAAATGTTGGGGCATAAGCTGATTTTTGCTTTTAAAGATGGCTTGAATCTCACATTAAATGAAGAAAGGGCAACTTAGGGTGGCATTGTAGACTTTCGCTTGGAGTTTGGTCAGGTCAACATAGACTCTGAGGGTCCCCTGATGAGCATAGTCAACCATTAGGAGATAGAAGGATTGTCATTACTGCTCAGAAATGATATCAAAGAGGACTCCTCACTGAAGAAGATGAAGAAAGCAGTGACACAACAACATCCAATGGAAGGAACCGATCACTTGCAATCTATGATTACTGCTTCAATAGAAAACTTGGGCAGCACCGATGAAGAAAGAGTGTCAGATGCACTGCTTAGAGGGACACAACACCGTAAAGCCAATCCCTGTAAGCTTAGAGCTTTCTTACAACTAGAAAAAGGACATATAAAAGAAGTAGAAGTGACACTTGCCCCAATTTTTGAGGGGAAAATTTATGATCCATGCATGAGGGAAACTTCTACCAGTCCGCCTGTCACAAAGGATGAGTTAGAGTTTGTCGCAGAGTAGACATTGCCAGAAATTCCAAATGAACTTTCCAAGGGTTGCTCGATGTGCAACGTTGAAATTCCAAGACATGCATCAACAACAGGGGAATTTGTGGAGTGCCCAAGATGTAATGTCCTCCATTTGGAGCATTATTGTACCTTTGAAGAGTATGAAACTGCTAACACAGAGTGCCAGGAGGCTGCGCATCTGGATACGGAATCATACAACCCACTTTATACAGTGTCAGGTCAGCCATTTTCCCACATATATTGAAATGAGGGAGTGACCTCGATGACCTAAAAGAATTCATACGGTAGAACTAGAACGAATGAGCATACTTAAGAATTCAAGTTTTATGAAGAAATTCAAGGGAACTTCATCAACATCTTAGAAGGCCTGAAACTAAATATAAGGATTTTTTCCAAAAACAACAAAAAGAAGAATGTTGCTTACGTGTTTGACTTGAGTGATAGAGGTTGGGCAAGTTTGTTATAAAAGAAGACCTACTCATAGCCCAAAAAATGGATGAGGGCAAGGGAAGAATTACAATTTAATGTGGTTGCTGCTATAACTTTATAAATGATAGGCTAAGGAACCCCACAAGTATCCTAAGATATAAGGAGGTGGATCCTCTACCTTCTAAGATAAAAAAGGATGATCAAAAGAATGGTCAGGTGGAGCATACTATTGGCAGATTGCATCTCAAATAGCTGCTTAATCAACATTTATGATGAAATAGACTGCATTCCTCCACGTATTAAGAAGAACGGGAAGACTGCATTCCTCCACCGATTTCGTGAGGCCCTTCTGCACAATGTCCTTTATTAGCAAGAGCAATATTCTACTTGGGAAAGAAATTGATATAGTTGGCCCAAGAGAATTCTGAGGATCTAATGAGATTCTGTTGCCTGTGGGTTTAGTTTTAATTTTAAAAGGAAACAGAACAGATCTAGCAAAGCACTACATCTCAAGAGTACGACACCATAGAGTTTCTTTGACATTAAGAAAAATGGATGATAGCAAAATACCACATGGATTCTGTCAGGACCAAGAATTGGAAGAACTGTGCCCGTACAAGCTATGAGAGGGTTGTACCTCTAAGTGCATACAGAGTGAATTTATGTCCTGGAGCATGGCTTAGAAGTTCAGGTTGATCATGAGCTCGCCAGAGCGGACATATAGATGCTTCTTGTCACCTTTCATGCTACACCATGATTTGGCAGATATGACATGAAATGTTTCAGGTGTATTCAATATCCGATATGTACTTAGAATTTGATGCTTTAGAATGTATTCAAAATGTTTTCTTTTGACATCTCCAGCATGCGTTCAATTTGTACACATATTTGAAGCAGTTTAATAAAATTTCTTTCATAATTCAGTATATTTGTTAAATTGCCCTTTTTGTGCGATTGATAAAGAGCCACAGAACCATAAGTTGGTTCTAAATTATAATGAAAAAGAACAATACAGTGAAAGTCTGATAATATAATTTTAATAAAATTGTTTTTGAAAAAAAAAATAAATAAAAGCTAATTTTTTAAAAATATGCCTTGATAATAAAATGTGATAAAGACACCAAGAAAAAGGATAAAATTTAATAAATTTGCTACTCTCAAATTTGAAGTTCCATACTCTCCACTTTTGCAGCACGGATGTCTCTGTCTGCACGAATTTGTCACAATCTCCCACGGAGTGTCACACTCCTCACAAAGTCTCGACAAATTTCAACAAATCTCTATATCCGTGAAGTCTCACAGCTTGAGATAGGAAGCTGGCCTACTCCCTTCTGAGCAATTCTTCACAATCTCTCATACTCTTTTCATGGTCCTTCGCACTTATAGTGCACTCGGGGTCAGTGCCTGAATTCTAAATCCAATGTAACTCCGGGTCGGTGCAAAGTCGTCTGATTCCTTTAAATTCTACATAATTTCGATCTTCCTTCCAAGAAATTTTTTCACACCCATGAAATTTTTGGGTCGGTGCAAGGTCGTCTGATTTATATATATCCTCTACATTTTCCATCATCCTTCTAAGAACTTTTCAACACTTCCGATATTTTAGAGGTTGAGGATGTTATATTCAATACAGTTATGATTGCAATCTTTTAAATGAATCTTTGAGATAGGTATGAAATCACCATAACTGGAGTAAGGCATCTTATTCTCTATATGAATCTTTGAGATAGGTACGAGACCACCTTAAATGGAGTAAGGCATCCCATTCTCATCTTTCAAGATCAGTGTAAGGCCACCTGCATCCAATTCACCACACAAATCTTCGAGATAGGTATGAAACCACCTTAAATGGAGTAAGGCATCTTATTCTCATCTTTGAAGGTCGGTTTAAAGCCACTTTATATGGAGTAAGGCATCTGATTCACTACACAAATCATTGAAATAGGTATGAGACCACCTTAAATAGAGCAAGACACCCTATTCTCATCTTTCGAGATAAGTATGAGACCACCTTAAATGGAGTAAGGCATCCTATTCTCATCTTCTGAGATCAGTGTGAGACTACCATAAATGAAGTAAGACATCCGATTCTCTACAGTAATCTTTGAGATAGGTATGAGACCACCTTAAATGGAGTAAGGCATCATATTATCATCTTTTGAGATCAGTCTAAGGCCACCTTAAATGGAGTAAGGCATCTGATTATCTACACAAATCTTCGAGATAGGTACGAGACCAGCTTAAATGGAGTAAGTCATCCTATTCTCATCTTTCAAGATCGGTGTGAGGCCACCTAAGGCATCGATTATCTACATAAATCTTTGAGATTGGTACGAGACCACATTAAAGAGAGTAAGGCATCCTATTCTCATCTTTTGAGATCGGTGTGAGGCCACCTTAAATTGAGTAAGGTATCCAATTCTCTACACGAATCTTTAAGACAGGTATGAGACCACCGTAAATGGAGTAAGGCATTCTATTCTCATCTTTCGAGATCAGTGTGAGGCTACCTTAAATAGATTCAGGCATCTAATTCTTTGCACGAATCTCCAAGATAGGTATGAGACCATATTAAGTGGATTAAGGCATTATATTATCATCTTTTGAGAATGGTGTGAGTTCACCGTAATTGGAGTAGGGCATTCGATTCTTTGCACAAATCTTTGAGATATGTATGAGACGACCTTAAATTGAGTAAGGCATCATATTCTCATATTTTGAGATTGGTATGAGACCATCATAAATGGAGTAAGGCATACAATTCTCTACACATAACTTTCGAGATTGATGTGAGGCCACCTTAAATGGAGTAAGATATCATATTCCCACTTCACTGCACTTTCGTTACCTCTTGGGTTGGATATGAGTCCCTGTGCATTCCATCTCAATTTGATCTCTTCACATATTTATGCCTTTTGAAATTAAATTTTCTCAAAATCAAATTTAAGGTTTTCTAACATCGAATTTGAAATTGGATCTTTATCGTTACCGTCAGATTTCCTGATGGCTGTTTATAAAATCTCCTTCCTTCTTCCCCAGCGGGAGTCCCTGTTTACTCCTCAGCGGAAACCCTCTACTCTTTTTTATTTTGTTCTAAGTGTGTTGACTTAGACAGTAATGTTGGTTTTGTTGATCTCGTCGGTCAACGCTAACACATTAAATGTGCTAGCCCGACACACCACACATATTGGGGCACCATTTGTTGACCTTACTTTTGGTTGAGGTCTACTTTCCTCCTTAGTAGCCTAGGGTCTAGCCATAGGAATTTCCTATTGACTATTCCTAGAGGACTAGAAAAGGAACCCTCGCCATTAGAAACTCTAAACTCTTCTTTGCTCAACTTTAAGTTCCACATATTGGTCCTAACCTCTGGCAGTTAGTAGGTGGGGTCAATGTGGGGGAGCTCAAGGGGAGTCCCTATAGGACTACATGGCCTTAGTGTTAACCCTAGATGGTATGATCTTGGTTAGTTTTACACACACTCACACATTACACTTCCACTCACAACCTTAAACCTAAGCATGCTTGACTTTGATCCCTTAACCCTTAAGGAGACTCATGTAGATGGTCCCCTAGGTCACTAGATCTAGGCTAGGGTTTAGCTAAGACCAGTACATGTAGGACCCAAAGTAGAGGATTCTATAGGTCCATGGCTCAAGTAGGGTGGTTGACACCCCAAGTTTAGTAAAATGCCCAACTTAGCATTTTGCCCCCAAATCTACCCACATTACCAAATTACCCTTGAAACCTCAAAATTGACCAAAATTCCCAAAATATCCCAAAATACCAAAATTTATCCAAAAACCATTTCAAACCAATTGAAACTACCCAAATTACACAAAAAACCCCAAAATTTTCAAAATTACTAGAATACCCCCACATTTGGTCAAAATTACAAAAATACCCATGGTGATCCAAATTGTCCCAAAAGCTTCAAAAGCATTTAAAATGTCCCTAAAATCAATTTGTACCACTCCATTGAGCTCAATTTGACCAATTTGACCTATTTTGACCAAAATGCCCAAATTGCCTTTAAAGGCTCATTTACCCTAATTAACCCCCATTGTCCACCAATTTGATATCAATTTTCCCCAATTTCAATTCAAAACTCAAATTAATCATGTATAAGCATGATTGAAACCAAATCCAAGCTCAATTGAACCTAATTTCAAACCCAATTTCAATCTTAACTCGAAGATCCTCAATTTGACCCTAAGCAAAAATTTTACCAAATTGAACCCCCAAACCTATCTAATTGCCCAAATATTGAATCATAAACTCTTTAGATAACTTTTGTATATCAGATGAAACCTTCAATTGGCCTTGGTCAAGCCCCAACTTCACTAAAGATCTACTTGGACCAAAACTTGCAATTTTGCCCCAAACTAGCCATGTCCCCAAATTCCACCAAACTGAACTCGATAACCCTAAAATTTCCATCCAATTGATATAAAAAACTCTTAATGACAATTACTCACATCAAATTAAACCATAAATTAGGCCATAGCTAAACTCTAACCTAATTGAAACCCAATTCTAACTCAACATACCCAAAATTCATAAGCCAAAATCTTTCAAGTTGAACTTCCAATTCAGTTCAAAATCACTCCAAACCTTTTATAAACTCCTTGTGACAATCATCTACATTATCTTGATCAAGTATTTGAGTTCAATGTCATGACTAACCCAACCTAAACCCAACTTTAAGCCAAAATGCCCAAAATTGAACCCATGCACTAAAGTTGACCAAACCATACCAAATTGATCAGAGCAAAGCCACCACAAATACCATTTTATGAGAAAAATTGGATTTTTGTGCAAAAAAAATATATTAAATTAAATACAGTTAGGAAAATTATGAAAAGTGGGTTTTTCAGTTCTTTTTGATTAGGTGCACTTATAAAAAAAAATATTTTTAAGAACATACTTCTTTTTTATGCTATATATTAAACTAAAAAAAATTAAAAATAATTAAAATTTTAGAAATACAAAAATGGTTCAAAATGCTCTTAATTATTTCCTGATCACTTAAGTCTTATTAAAAATTTTTTCTTAATTTTCTTAAGTTAAAATTCAGTTTTTAAAAGGTCTAAAAATGTGTTTTCCTTATTTTTCCCATTAACAAAATTATAATAAATGAATTAAAAATCATTAAAAATATAAAAATTTGTTTCCATGAGTTCTCTGAACTCAGTGGGATTTAATAAATATAAAAAACAAATTCTTGTAATTAAAACACATTTTCAATTTAAATAATCATTAAATTAAATAAGTATAATAATTTAAATTTAATTTAAAAAATCATGGAATTTTGCCTAAGTGTTTCTCTGACCTAGGTGAACCTCTTATAATTTTTCCATAAAAAAACTTTATTTTGATTGTTTAAATAGATTAATATTTAAAATCTTTTTTTTCTGAGTTAAACTAGTTAATTAAATTAAATTAAAATTTTGAAATCAACATTTTCTCCTCTGGTGTTTTAATTAACCCATGAATTGGGTACTCTAAAATTTTCAAAATTATTTAAAATATTCTTAATGAGTTATGAAGTGGAGAGCCACAAGGGCAAAATGGTAATTTTTTATTTTAGTGCTATAATCAAAATTTAGGATTAACCAAAGGGAAAATGGGTAATTTTTATCTTAATGAGTACTTTTAGATGATTGAGATAGAATGAGACAAAAAGGTAGAGACCAATTTATCAGATTTCTGTTGTAAGAGTAAAATTATGATTTTCCTAGTTATCAAGATTCAAAAGTTAACCAAAATTAAATGATTCAGAAGTGATGGGCTTAAGCTAGGAAGATGATAATTAACTTATTTTATGCCCATAATCGGATATGATATGATCTTTTAATAAGAATACATAACACATAAATTAAAATTTTAATAATTACAAATTTATACACTCAAATTGTTAAGGGCCTGGTAGTGAGCGAGGCTTAATATCAGATTTTATAATAAGATTTAGAAAAGTAAATATGATTGATAATCAATACCTCTAAACAATACAAAACCAAATTTTATGCTGAGCAGAAAATATTTAATGACTTGAACTTGCCCTAGGGTCATCTATCTATATAACTCTTAAGTAGAATATCAACTAACCAATTGAGCACTCTGTACTTGGGATAATTAAAATGTCAAGGTTTACTGAGGAATGGAATAATCTTAATTTGACCATGGTTGATTAATAGAACAATATCATAAGCTCAAAATGAACTCAAAATGTTTCAAGGGATCTTTAAATCGATTTAGGGTCCTTCCCCGAGCACTTTAGAATCTCTTAGATATTTTGAAGGACAAATTGAATTTGCAATATTTTGTCCTAAAATCATCCACTAAGATCTTTCGGGATTCATTGAGTCATCGTTTGAGGGTTCAAAAACTACACCTTCATCTACTCTTGTGATTAATTAAAATTTCCTGCAAAATTATATACATGTTGCAAAACCTAATCCTTCAGCAGGAATGCTTAGAAGCTGATAGGTACGCTTTTACAGTGTTATTTAATTTCTGTCATTTTATTTTTGACAATCTACTTTTGTTGCAAAATATTATAACAGCTTGGTTGTGCACCTTACTTTAAAACATTTTTAAAAATTAATCAACATTTTCAAAAATCTAAAGCAAGTTTGTTTTAATGGCAACCATAAACCATTTGAAATATCACTAAACTTAAAACACCCTTTTGAATTTACGGTAGTCCCTTGGAGGAGGTAACTCATGGTTGCTAATGTGTTCTTCCTGGCTTAAACGAGTTTCACAACTCATTAAGCTAAGTAAATTCAAAAGAAAATAGTGATACTAGAGCGAGGGAACCATGGGATCCTAACCAACATTGCTCTAATCAACTTTAGCCCCCCCCAAACCCCATAATTTAACTTTAAACTTGTCATTTAAACCTTTAAACCTTAAAATTTAGGTCTGCTACTTCGCCGAGGAGCCAGGAGCTAACTCTGTGGGTAGCTGATCCTTGGATACTTCTAATATGCAAAGTACAACAATAATTCAGACTATATTTCACTTATATTTCCTTAATTTACAACAAAACCAAAAACTTGATCCTGAAAAAAAATAAGAATTTAACTTTTAATTTATATATATTAGGATACTACATAAGTATACATATCCTTATCAAGGAATATAGAACTTTTTGATTAAGACCTGAATATCGAACCCATAAAGAATTTATACAATATGCACTTTTAGAAAACATTCTATTTTTAAAAAGACAATTACTTAAAAAAAATATATTTTGTAGTAATAAAAATTCAAATATTTTTGGTATTTTTGATATTTTGACAAAATAGTAATAACTTAAAAAGATAACTAGAGTTTTGTAGATGAAAATCACTTAATAAGAAAAATATCTTTGTTCATCTCATGAGTCAGTAATAAGTATATGAATTATGTTGTGAAAGTATGCAAATTGTGTTGTGCCAAATATGAGCAATAAAATTCTTTACCCTTGCTAGAGTTGCTATAAAGAACATTGGATAACTTAAAGTTTGAATAGTTCTGAAGACCGGCTAGGTAAGGAAGATACTAGCTTTCACTTTAGAGTTCCCTCGATTCCCTCCACCTGGGGTCTAACATCTTGTATCCGAACCTCTATTAATAAACTAAGTTGGGGGCTTTAATCTGTCACTTTAAAGTCCTCTACTCTACGCCCTTCAATAAATATTTCTTTATTTATTTGCACTCAATCTTATGAACTACATTCTCATTCATACAACCTCATGTGATTCTTTCCAATCGTTGACTCAAACAATACCAATTATTTGCACTAAATCATATGAAGTACATTCTCATTCATACAACCTCATGTGATTCTTTCCAGTTGTTGACTGAGACAATACCAGTATCATATGAACTACATTCTCATTCATACAACCTCATGTGATTCTTTCCAAATGTTGACTGAGACAATACCAGCCCGGTTCTTACATGTTCTCACAACAAATTTTAACATTTGGAAGACTGAGACAATACCAGCTATTACATTCTCACTCATACAACCTCATGTGATTCTTTCCAATTGTTGACTGAGACAATATCAGTCTATGAACTACATTCTCATTCATATAACCTCATGTGCTTCTTTCCAATTGTTGACAATGACAATGTCGGCTCATTACATTCTCATTCATACAACCTCATGTGATTCTTTCCAATTGTTGACTGAGACAATACAAGTCTGACTTACATGTTCTCACAATAAATTTTAACATCTGGATTGGCCAAATCAAGAAGTAAATGAAGTACATGGATTTAAATTATTCATACAACCTCATGTGATTCTTTCCAATTGTTGACTGAGACAATACCAGCTCGGTTCTTTCATGTTCTCACAACAAATTTTAACATCTGGATTGGCCAAATCAAGAAGTAAATGAAGTACATTGATTTCCTCACAAAAAATTTAACATTTGGATTGGCCAAATCAAGAAGTAAATGAAGTGCATGGATTTAAATCATTACAACTTCTTCCAACATTAAAGATCATTATTGACTGAGACAATACCAGCCCGATTCTTACATGTTCTCACAATAAATTTTAACATCTGGATTGGTCAAATCAAGAAGTAAATGAAGTGCATGGATTTAAATCATCACAACTTTTTCCAACATTAAAGATCAATGCTCTCCACAATTTCCATCCAAAACTTGATTACTTATCATTTCAAGAAGAAAGATAAAGAAAACTACTCAGAATCCATGGAGAAAATAAAACCACAGTTTATTTTAAAAGTAGAAGTCATTGTCAAACCAACAACAAGTCTCAAATAAAATAAACCACACTTTAGTTTAAAAGTAGAAATAATTGTCAAACCAACAACAAGTCTCAATTAAAATAAAAAGTGTCTCAAAACAGAAAAAGAAAAACTTATCTCAAATCCTCCACTTAACTATTGAAGTTCCTTTGATTCTCTTCTCTTGACAATCACTCAAAATAAACTAACAAAAAGGATAAAATAAAAGTAAAAGTGGTGCCTGAAAATCCCTAAATTGATGAACTTTCAAAACTTTCCAAGTATTTTCAGGACTCTTTTCAAAGTCCTCTCTTCTTTCTTTTATAGTTTTCCAAGAGGTGCCTTTGAAACTCTTCAAAATGTGTCTCAATTCGATGTATTTCCCAAAGAGATGCATCCTTTCATGATAATTTTCGTCCATGGTCTTTATAACCACCTATTAAGTTAATGGGTACCTCAAAAACCCCTTCAAAATTCACAGAAACCGACTTTACTCGTCTAGTAACTCCCACTGGCGCTTAAACGTGGGACCTCTGGCGCTTAGGTGAGGCCTTCTAAGTTTAACCGACACTTAAGTGTCGGATCTGGCGCTTAGGCGCCAAAACTCATTTGCACATTTTTCACCTTTTTGCTCCAAATTTTATCCTTTTTCACTCCTTTAAGCATTTTTCACCTTTTTATTTGTATCTGCAAGTAAAATACAAAAATACCTTCCATTAAAGCACAATATCTCAAAAATAGGTATAAAAATGTGTCTAAAAATACTATATATTTTAGGTGTATCAAAATCCCCTAAACTTAAAATGTTACTTGTCCTCAAGTGACACTTAAATTTTTAAAAATTACATATGTATGATATGTCTATGAGTTTCTTAAGGAGTTACTAAAATTTAGATTTAGAAATATAGTAGTCTAATTTGGAAAAAATATTCAGTAAATGAGATCAACTTAAAGTTTAGAAATTCTTAAAGTTAAGAAAGATGAAAATAAGAGTTTCTATCTAATTTAGAAATGAATTGTAGATTTTTCAAATTTAGAATTTAGTTCTTTTATTATCTCCACTTAAAAATTTTCATTAAAAATAATTCTACTTACTATATTATATCTATAAGCTTAATAGTTTCTCAAGTCTTATACTTTAAAAAGATCAAATGTAGAACCAATTTTTGATTAGGCACTAATCCTCAAGCTTCTCCATCCTAATTTTTTTCCACTTTTTCTTTTTTTATTTTCTTTCTCTTTTTTCTTTCTCTTTTTCTTTTCTTTCTTTTCTTTTTCCTTTTCTTTTCTTTCTTTTTTCAGGCAAGGATAACTGTATCTGGATAGGCCTTTAATGATTTTGAATTCTACTGCATCTTTCCTAAAGTAAAGTCTTCATATAAGTCTTTTACTTATAAATATAATAATAGTTTTGAAAATTATTTTTATAAAAGAAATTTAAGTATAAAAAATAAAAGTCTAAATTATCTAAAATTTTCAAAAATACAATTTTTCTTACTAAAGATAGTTACTTATATTAATCATTTTCTCATCTAAAAACTTTTTAACTTAAAGTTTTTCTTCATTACTAAAAATTTTAACTAAACTTTCTTACTCATTTCTAAAATCAAACTTTACTTCCCTAATATAACTTCATATACATAATTAATTTTTTTTTTCAAATCAAATTCCCTTGTAGCACATTTGAGAACAAATAAAATTTCAATTTTTAAATAATTTTTCATTCCCCCAAACTTAAATTTTTAACAGATTAAATAGTTTAGCATCATATATATATAAGTAGGAATGAAAATTTCAAAATAACATGCTAACAGGGATTTTTAAACTCTAATGATACAAGTATAAAACTAAAAACAGGAGTAAAATTAATTTTTGATCAAATTTTCTATATTTTTATTTTACTTTAACATGTAGAGATTCAATAGACTTCTAAACAGTGAGTATAAACATAAATGCAAACATACACTCTACTAACATCACAATCTTAATATAAAAACAAACTTGCAAATATGATAAAAGAAAAATAAAGGGTAGCAGTTTCTGAATTTCAAGTTTAAGATCTAAGCTAGCAAGATTTTATACTTTATAACATATATGAAATTAAGTTAAGTTCTAAACTAACTAATCCACAGTACTAAACACAAAACAACGGTTGCTACCCTAAAATTTAAAATAAAATACTAACTACCAGAAATGTCATAATAATAATAAAACATAAATGTCCAAAAAACAACATAGTCCAAAACATCACATAAATACAACTATACCTAGTACCACAGCACATAGTACATAACAAAAACAAGCATAAAAATGTCTCAATTCTGCTCCTCATCCTCAAAATCACCGCTACACCACTTTTCTGTAGGCTCATAATTAGGATATCGAGGATATGGAGGAAATTACACTCCTGGGTCACCTCTCATCAGGCTCTCCAAAGATGAGTGGAATTTCTCTTCATAATCACTCTTCATTCTATTATAACTATTAGTATGATATGCAAAATGCTCTAAAATTTTGTACCTTATCAATGATAAAATTGATATTATCCACCATCTTCTGCAATAAGTGATCTCTAGTCTCAGTAGTCTAACCTCTAGATGTAGAAGCACGTGAAGTAGATGGTTTAGATGAACAAGCAGCAAAGGTAGATGCAGCAGACATTTCCAATCCATAGCTCCCTGAAAATCCTCCTCTCCAGCCAAAAATTAAATGCTCAAAATAAGTCTTCACATTCACCTTTGTAATGGGATTTAGAGGTAACAGAACTTCCTCAAAACTATCGTATTTAACCCCAGCCTGCTCACACAAAGAAAAGATCAAGGAAGAAAATCTCAGACCTGTAGTACTAATAGTTGTAGCATAACTAATGATAGTCTGACAGATCAAAGCTCCAAGGTTGATGAGCTTTCCCTCTTGCATACAGTAGTTCAACGTCACTCTTTCTCTAGTCACTTCACTGATATGATTGGTAGGAAGCAGATGAGCAGAAATGAAATAATGTCAGGCCTTTGAAGGTGCACATAATTTTAAAGTTGGGAAATTTACTCTTCTCTAATTTGTCATCTTCCGAAGTCCTCTCCCAATAGTTAAGTATAAAATAATCACGTCTAACTCTGCTTCAGAAGGACTATAATTTGCATAAAAACATAAAGTATCTATTAATAAATAATAAAACAAGTTGATTTCCTTTGGAAAAAAAGGTACCAACTTTCCTCGAACCATATCTTGATTGTCTTCAGCTTCAAGGACATTTGCATAGAACTCCCTCACAACAGATATCACTCCGACAGCAGAGAAACAACAGAAATGTTCCCACTATTGATGAATAATTAAATCTTTCACATCTCCACCCAGATTTCTAAAATATCGCTCCTGAATCAGTTTGTGTGATTGCAACGCATCACTATACTGATCTTGAGCCTTCGAACTAACAAATTTGCTCTAAGCAAACCGGTTTTTTCCTTTCCTCCTCTTCATTCTTGGTGTCATTCTACAAATTTTATAAATTCTAAAATAACTTCAAAAATCAAGTCTAAATCACTAAACTAAACTTCCCGAGCAATTTGCATAGATTTTTCCTCATTTTTCACCATGAATAGTGAATTTTAAAATTTCTCCAAATGTGCTAAAAAAACATGGTGAAAATTTAAAATTTTTGCATAGAAGTAAAGCTCTTACCTCAAGGAACTCGGATCTAGCAAATTTCACTTGATTCCACCAAGAAATCTTCACTTTAGATGTGCCCTAGCCCTTAAAAATTGTGATTTTGAGAGGTATAAGACGACGAGAGGCGTTCAAAATGGTGTTTTCGGACCAAAATTTCACTTTTAACCATTCGTGAACCGGTTTTCGTGAACTGGCTCTTAAGTGCGGATAAGTGGCTCTTAGGCACCTGCCACTCGGGTTAGCTCTCGCTTAAGCGCGAGATGTTGCGCTAAGGCATCAGTGCATTTTTTTTTGAAATCTTCATATTTAAGTAAAATGCACTATTTGCCTAAGTAAACCACCCTTAAATGCTCTCATAACACTTAATTGACTATTTTCAACTTCCTATAACTCCCCTCTCTCTCAAAATTCTCCTTAATAACTATTTCAATTCGAGGCTAAAACAACACAAAATTTTCACAAAAAACAAACTTATTTTATTTCACAAACAAGTACAAATACTATTGACACTGAATTCTCACTCAAAATAGTCTCAGATGAGAAAATTTTCCTAATTACAAAACACTTAACACAAATTCACAATTAAACACACAAGTAACATAAACACTAACACATGTTTTAAACACTAAAAACACTTAAAGATAACAACTTTAATCACACAAAAACAAACATAGAACTTAATTCCATTCTAAATTAGAAGGAACAAATTTAGGTCTTTCATTAGTCTCTCCTGTGGCAACTGGAATATAAAGTTGATAAAACAGATGGTGGTGATATCCCTTCAATACTACGGCTAAGAAATCGTTATACATATTTTGTGCACTTTGACTAATGAATTTCTTCCTCATGGTTCTTCCTTCTTCTTCAAATCCATCTCCCATGAAGAAATCATCTTAAAATATCTCTCTTTCTTTTAGACTTTAGGGCTAGAAATGATCTAGGGTAAAATTCCTTCACTAAACCCATCTATTTATAGGCCTAAATTCTTACAATAACTCCAAGACACGTTTATGAACTGCCAAGAAACGTTTTTGCAAACTTCTAGTCTATTTTTCCATTTAGAATATTAATTTTGCACATGTTTTTAAATTGTCACGCTTAACTGCCCGATTTGGCGCTTAATCGCCAGTGTACATTTTTGTACAAGTCAACTTCACATCCAAATTCTCATTTTAACATGTCAAAATCATTAATTTAAGCCTTAAAATCAATACTAACACATAATAGTCTAAAAAATACTACCTCAATTCTCTCACATAAAACAACAATAAAAACCAAAACACACTGATACTTATGGGTTGCCTCCCACAAAGCGCTTGGTTTTACGTCATTAGCCGGACATAACCAGTGCTTACTCTAGTTGACCCAACATTATTCCATCATTAAACTTATGTTGATCCCCTATAAAATAAAGTTTTAGTCTTTATCCATTAACTTTAAATATTTTCTCAGACTTAGGATTTTTAATATCCACAGCTCCATAAGGATAAACTTTAATCACCATAAATAGGCCCATCCGCTTGGACTTAGGTTTGGCTGGAAATATCTTAACCTTGAATTATATAGCAAAACTTGTTGCCCTGGCTGAAAATTTTTAGTAAGAATCGTTCGATCATGCCACATCTTCATATTTTCTTTATAAATTTTGACACTTCCATAAGACTCATTACTTATCTCTTCAAGCTCATTTAATTGTAACAATCTTTTCTCACTAGCTTCTTTAAAATTAGAATTGAACTCTTTAATTGCCCAATATGCTTTATGCTCAAGTTCAACTGGTAAGTGACAAGCTTTCCCAAATATTAGCCTATATGGGGACATTCCTATAGGAGTTCTATATGCAGTCATATATGCCCACAAAGCATAGTTAAGTTTGATTGACCAGTCCATTTTTATTGGATTCACAGATTTTTTCATAATTCTTTTAATTTTCTGATTAGATAATTTATCCAAACCACTTGTCTGAGGATGATAAGCAGTAGCAATTCTATGATTTATATGATATTTCTTTAATAAATTCTCCATTATGGATTTCTGAAATGACTTTCCTCATCAGTAATGATAACTCTCAGCATCCCAAATCTACAAAATATATTCATTTTAAAAAATTTTGCAACACTTTGAGCATCACATCGAGGTAAAGCAACAACTTTTATCCATTTGGATATATAGTCCACTGCTAACAAAATATATAAATTTTCGAAAGATGGTATAAATAAATTTTTGAAAGATGGTATAAATGGTCCTATGAAATTTAATCCCCAAACATAAGATATTTGAACTTCTAGCATATAATTGAGGGGCACCTCATTTCTTCTAAGAATATTGCCTACTCTTAGGCATCTATCACAATTTTTGATATAAGCATTAATATCTCTAAAAATTGTAGGCCAATAAAATCCAGATTGTATAATTTTGTATGCTGTGTTATCAACACCAAAATGTCCCCCAAAATAATAATTATCACATTTTTGGATAATCTATAAGTTTCTTCTAATGGTACACATCTTCGAATAATTAGATCCTTTCCTTGTTTATATAAAAATGGGTCATCCCAAAAATTAGTCTTAGTTTCAGAAATAAATTTCCTCTTCTGTTGGTAAGTCATTCCATAGGGTATAATATCACTAACAATAAAGTTCACAATGTCGGCATACCACGTAACACACCACTCATTAATAGTGAACAATTTTTCATCTGGATAATGTTCATTAATTTCCTTTTCAAAACAGAGTGGTTTTTCTAATTCAAGGCTGGACAAATGATCAGCAATTTGATTTTCAATCCCCTTCCGATCTACTATTGAAAAAACAAATTCTTGTAAAAGAAGAATCCATCTTATAATTCTAGGTTTAACAACCTTCTTTTTCATTAAATACTTAATAGCAGAATGATCTGTATGCAATATACAATGAGTTCCAAATAAAATGATCTAAATTTATCAAAAGCATATACTATTGCTAATAACTCTTTTTCATTTGTTGTATAATTAGATTAAATTTATCAAAAGCATATATTATTGCTAATAACTCTTTTTCAGTTGTTGTATAATTAATTTGAGTTTCATTAAGAGTTCTACAAGCATAGTAATTAACTTTGAAAATTTTATCATAACTTTGTCCTAAATAGCTCCTATAGCATAATCACTAGCATCAAACATCTATTCAAAAGGTTTTTCCTAGTTTGGTAAAACTATAATTGGTGCAGTGATTAGTTTTTCTTTTAATAACTTAAAAGTTTTTAGGCATTCCTCATCAAAATAAAAAATTGCATCTTTCTCGAGTAAATGGTATAAAGGCTTAGCAATCTTTGAAAAGTCTTTAATATATCGTCTGTAGAATCCAGTATGTTCTAAAAACTCCTAATTTCCCTTACATTTATTGGATAAGGTAAATTAGCGATCACTTATATTTTAGCAGAATTTTCTTCCATACCATTTTTTGATATTAGATGACCTAATAATTAGCGATCCCTTGAATTTTAGCAGGATCTACTTCCATACCATTTTTTGATATTTGATGACCTAATATAATTCCTCCTGCTACCATAAATTGACATTTTTCCCAATTAAGGACTAAATTTGTTTCTTCACTGCACTTAAGAACTTTAGATAAATGTTCTAGACATGAGCCAAATGTAGTTCCAAACACTAAAAAGTCATCCATAAAGACTTCAATAACCTTTTTCAATTAAATCACAAAAAATTATCATCATACATCTTTGAAATGTAGCAGGGGCATTACACAAACTAAAGGGCATTCTTCTAAAAGCAAAAGTGCCATAAGGACTGGTAAATGTTGTTTTCTCTTGATCCTCAGGAGATATTTGAATTTGGTGATAACTAATATATCTATCCAGAAAACAAAAGTATTTATGCCCAGCAAGTCTATCCAGCATTTGATCTAGAAAGGGTAATGAAAAATCATCTTTCCTAGTGGCAAGATTTAATCTTTTATAATCAATGCATATTCGCCACCCTGTAACTTGTCTAGTAGGTATTAACTCATTATGCTCATTTACAGTTATAGTTACTCCTCCTTTCTTAAAAACACAAGGAATTGGACTAACCCATGCACTATATGAAATAGAAAAGATAATTCCAACATCTAACTACTTTAAAATTTCTTTATTAACAACTTCTTTCATAACAGGATTCAATCTCCTTTGCGAATCAGCCCCGGGTTTGCAGTTCTCTTCCATATGAATTTTATGCATACAAATTGAAGGTATGGTTCCTTTAATATGAACAATTGTCCATCCAAAGGCTTTCTTAAAATTTTATAGAATTTTCATCAACCTTTCTTCTTCTTCCATTGTTAAATTTGAGGAAATTATAACAGGTAAAGTAAAGAAATCTCCTAAAAAGGCATATTTTAAATGATTAGGGAGTAACTTCAACTCATGTTCTAGAGGTTTTTCAATAGATGGACAAAATGATTTATCTTTGTCTATCATGTCCAGAATTTCAAAACTTTCTTGAACATAGTTTGAATATTCCTTAAAAAGATATTCACATTGATCTAATTCCTCTTCTTGCTAGTGTTCTAAATCTTTTTCTTCAATCTTTTCTTCATAAGTAGTCTTGAAATGACATTCACTTAGGAATTTTATAACATCCATTCTAAAACATTCATCATCTTTACCTGTTGCAGGGTATTTCATTGACGCGCATTCATCATCTTAAAATGTTAAAAGTAATAATTTGATCATTGACGCGCATTGTTAATTCCCTTTTTCACATCTTTCATTGCTCTTCCTGTGGCTAGGAAATGTCTCCCCAAAATGATAGGTATCTCGTTATCTTCCTCCATATCTAGCACAATGAAATCAACTGGAAAGATAAATTAATCCACTTTTAGTATGAAATCTTCTATAACTCCTTTAGGGTATGCTATCAAACGATCTACTAACTGCAGAGTTATAGTAGTAGGAGTTATTTCTCCTAATCACAATCTTTTAAAAATTGATAATGGCATAAGGTTAATACTTGCACCTAAATCAAATAAAGCTTTCCCATAAAATATGTCTCCTATTGCACATGGAATCGTAAAGCTACTAGGATCTTTAAGCTTTTCTGGAAGCTTCTAAATTTTTTATTAACTCCTCACTAAGTGCAACAGTCTCATTATCTTCAAACTTCCTTTTTCTGTTGAGAATATCCTTAAAAAACTTTACATAGCTCAACATTTATTCTAAGGCTTCAGTAAATGTAATATTAATTATAAGCTTCTTAAATATTTTCAGAAATTTTGAAAATTGCTTATCCAACTTTTACTGATAAAGTCTCTGAGAAAATGGAGGTGGTGGTTTTTTCAAATCAATTTTCAACAGAGAAATAGGTCTCTCAGAATCTTTTGGAGTGTCCTCTTTTTATCCTTCAATTTCTTCTTTCTCTAGTTCCATTTCTTTTTGAACTCGAGCTTCCAACTCTCTTTCACTCCTAAGTTGAACGGCTTTTACTTATTCTTTATTCTGGTCTTTTGGATTTGATTTAGTATTACTAGGAAGTGTTCCTTGGAATCTATTACGTAATGAATTTGCTATTTTCTCAAGTTGATTCTCGATATTTCTAATTGTAGCTCCTTGACTTTGTAATTGATTCCCATTTGTAACAACACTTCTTTTATAGACAACTTCTTTTCCTTAAATTGTGTATTACTGTTTAAAACTTGGAGGAAAAGTATATCTATAATTATTATTCCCTTGGTTGTTCTAGTTTCCCAATGGGTTTCCTTGGTTGTTCCCCTATTGCTTATTATTACCACTCGAGTGTTATTCCAGTTAAAGTTGGGATGGTTCTTTCAACCTGGGTTATAATAATTGGAATATGGGTTATTATGCTTATTATTTATGACATACAAAGTTTCTAATGATTCTTGAGATTCTACCATTTGGCCTAATGAATCTCTTCAATCATGGAAATTGTTTGAGAAAAATTCATTCCAAATTGGTCTAATTTCCTTGAAATTGCAGCAACTAGATTTACTAACATGGTAAATGCACGAGTTTCATTAATATTGGCTACTTTGTTAGAATTTACCCTCTCATAAGGCCATTAAAAATTATTAGTAGTCATTTCTTCAATTAAATTGTAGGCGTCATGAAATGGTTTTGACATCAATGACCCACCAACAGCGGCATCGATAATTGATCTGAGAGATCCAAATAATCTATTATAAAAAGTTTGAATTATTAACCAATATGGTATATCATGGTGTGGACACCTTCTTAAGAGCTCCTTAAATTTTTCCCATGCTTCATAAATAGATTCCCCTTCAAACTCATTAAAAGATGTAATATCATTTCTAAGCTTCTCAGCTTTTCATGGTGAAAAATAATTAGCAAGAAATTTTTGGGCTAAATCACCCCAAGTTCTGATAGATCTATGTGCTAATGAATTCAACCACATCTTAGCTTGACCCCTCAGTGAGAAAGGAAATAACCTAAGTCTTAAGGCATCATCTAATACACCATCATATTTAAATGTAGCGCACAATTCTAGAAAATTGGCAAGATGTAAACTTGAATCTTCAATTGGTGATCACGCAAACTGATTATTTGATACCATTTGGATAATAGCAAGTTTACGCTCAAATGAATTAGCCACTATAGTAGGTTTTTGAATACTACAATGAAGTTCATCTACAGTAGGGTTGGCATAATCTCTTAAAGGTCTAACCTCTGGATGAATTTCAGCATTTTGATTATTTTGGTCTGCCAATTCTAAATTTTTTTGGATTTTTCAAAATTTATATTTTTTTTTCTAATTTTTCTACTAGTTCTTTCTAATTCAGAATAGTAGGACACTAGTCATTCAGAATCTTAACTATGCATACACTATCATAAAATAAAATAAAATAAAATTCAAAACACACAGAAAATAAGATAGAATACTTAAAGTTTAAATAAAACTTTCTAAAAATAGAAATTTTATTTTCGATTCCACGGCAACGACGCCAAAAACTTGATCCCTGAATACAACTTATATGCGAAGTACAACAATAATTCAGATTATATTTCACTTATATTTCTGTACTTTACAACAAAATAAAAACTTGATACTGAAGAAAAATAAGAATTTAACTTTTAATTTATATATATTGGGATACTACGCAAGTGTACATATCAATATCAAGTAATATAGAACTTTTTGATTAAGATCTGAATATCGAACCCAGAGGGAATTTATATAATATGCACTCTTAGAAAACTTTTTATTTCTAAAATGACAATTACTTAATCTGAATATATTTTATAGTAACAAAAATTCAAATATTTTTTTGTATTTTTAATATTTTGATAAAACAGTAACAACTTAAAAAGATAACTAGAGTTTTGTAGACGAAAAACACTTAATAAGAAAATTATATTTCTTCTGATCATGAATCATTAATAAATATAGGAATTCTGTTGGGGAAGTATGCAAATTGTGTTGTGCCAAATAGGAGCAATAATATTCTTTACCTTCACTAGAGTTGCTATAAAGAGCATTGGCTAATTTAAAGTTTGAATAGTTCTGAAGACCGGCTAGGCAGGAAAGATACTAGCTCTCACTCTGGAGTTCCCTCGATTCCCTCCACCTGGGGCTAACATCTCGTATTATAACCTAAAATAATAAACCAAGTTAGGGGCTTTAACCTGTCACTTTATGTCCTCTAACTCTACACCCTTCAATGAATATTTTCTTATTTATTTGCACTCAATCATATGAATTGCATTCTCATTCATACAACCTCATGTGATTCTTTCCAATTGTTAACTGAGAGAATACTAGCCCAATTTTTACATGTTCTCACAATAAATTTTAGCATCTCGATTAACCAAATCAAGAAGTAAATGAAGTGCATGAATTTAAATCATCACAACTTCTTCCAACATTAAAGATCAATACTNCATGAATTTAAATCATCACAACTTCTTCCAACATTAAAGATCAATACTCTCTACAATTTTTTTTAAAAACTTAATTACTTATCATTTTAAGAAGAAAGATAAATAAAACTACTCAGAAT
>JXCR01136530.1:0-12855 GCA_002079205.1 Phalaenopsis hybrid cultivar | reverse complement strand
AATCTTGGATGTAATCTTCACTTTAGTTGTAAATCTCAACATATTTTAACAAATCAATTGGCCAGATTGAAAGTAAATTAAGATCAAAGCGAAAAGATCATCATAATTTCTTAAACATTTTTATGGCTTCACCAATTCAAATCATCACTTCACAAATCTCAAGACAAGGAGAAAGACAGAGAAAACTACTAAAATATCATGGGGAAAACACAACAAAACTTGAAATTCATATATAAAATCAAAGTCATACAAACTACAACAAGTAAATAATTTATCTATAATTTCTCCCTAAGAACACTTCTCCATGTTCCTCTGAATCTCTTCCTTTCTTTACGACACACAGAGTTCTTCTTTGAAGTAGCAAGGAGGAAGAAATCTCTCACTTTTCCTCCACTCTTACAATCTCTCGAAGAATTCCTCACACTATTGGAACATTTCTAACCTCTAGGAACTCTCTCCCCCTTCCAGACTCTCTTTTTTCTCCTTCAATTTTCGGCCAAAATAGTTTTTTAAAGTTGTGGATGAGGTTTTNGCAAGGAGGAAGAAATCTCTCACTTTTCCTCCACTCTTACAATCTCTCGAAGAATTCCTCACACTATTGGAATATTTCTAACCCCTAGGAACTCTCTCCCCCTTCCAGACTCTCTTTTTTCTCCTTTAATTTTCGGCCAAAATAGTTTTTTAAAGTTGTGGATGAGGTTTCCCAAGAGTTATCTAAGCATCCCTTCAAAATTTGGCCTTATCCAAAGTCTGATTGGGCATAACTACCGAGCTCACTGTCGGCGGCCTCGAGGTTGCCATCGACGGACCTTCATAATGAATTAATTCTGGAGTCTCGGGAAAATCTCACCGTCGGCGGGATCGATGGTGTCGTCGGCGCCCTAGTTCAATTCTACACATTTTGGTCTTTTTCGCTTCAAATTCGCTTCTTTTTGCATATTTTTGCTCCAATGACCATAATTCATCATTTCTGCAACAAAACATCAAAAATACCCTTCTTTAAAGTGCAATATCATCAAAAACAGTATAAAATAGGTATGAAAATCTCAACATATTTTCCTCTGATCATAACCTAAACCCAACTTTTAGCCGTTTTGAACCAAATTGAATCCTTTCACCAAAATTGACTTAGCTATGCCAAATTCACCAACTTAATATCACCACAGCCACAATTTGGACCTTATTGGCCAGCCTAAACCCACCTAAACCGCCTAGGTGAGCTATGGACCGATGGTCCCTTGATTTGAGGGATCTTAACCATATTTGGGCCTTATTTGAAAATACTTTGCCATCCTCACTTGCCATTGGGAGTAAATCATAATTAACACTCCCCTGACCTCCCTGCACCAAAAAGTAACTAAACCCTAGCCAACCACCTCTTCAGCCACCGGAAACAGCCACCCAAAGGAGCCCTCATTGGCCAAAACTCAAAACTAAACTCACCTGAGCTGACCAAGTCTGATTGGTCACTAGAGCTCTTCATCCCTCAACCTAAGCATCAATTTGCACCCACCAATTGACCTTGGTCACTAGCCCAAGCCTTCCTATTTAATCTGCCCCCTCCATTGCCAAAAGAGAGCTAACCAAAATCCTAGGGGAAACTCTGCTAAAATCTCACCAGAGACTCTTCAAGCATTCTTAAGCTCAAGCCAACCATCTTCCCCCTCTGGTTTCCTTTGTGAGAGTTCAATTTTGAGCTCAAAATCAGGCTGAAACCAGGACATTCTTCTCCAAAACTCCGCAGTGAACCAAACTCAAATTAATTGTGCACACATCACCTCTCTAGTGAAAGGAGTTAATCCCCCACAAAAGACTCCTCTCAAACAACCTCTAACCTAGCTCTAGACCAACACCGAAAATTGAGCTTGATCAAAATCATACCTAGACAATTCACCAAGGTCTGATACTTCATCTGGAGGTTTGTTGGACCCAATCAAAGCTACCATAACCATCTGATTGAGGCCTTCCCTCTCAGACAAAAGTATTGAGCTCTAACCCTAGCACGAGCTTCTCTTGATTCTCCATTTGTAATGGCTTGATTTCACGCTTGATAAACAGTATAAATATGTTCTTCTTGAGTAGATGAATGTTTAAAAATAAACCCTATGTGATTTAGTTGAGTCTGGATGAAGATTTTAAGATTTTAGTGTGAACGGCTTACGGGTTAGGTTATTTGGGGACGATGAACGGATGTCGTCCAATCACGCATTTATTCCATGGACGATTGAGATCACGTTGGACAAACAGATGGGGTGAATGTGGCAGTTGAGGTGGATGGAGGTGTCGAATGGTGGAGTGTCACGTGTGAGTTCGCAGTCGTCGTGGGATGAGGTGGTGTCGAGTGTTTAAGTAGAAAAATATAGATTTTCTGAATTTATTTTAATGTCTAAATTTCAAAAATTTATATCTTTCTCTAGAAAAATCATAAAAATAAAAAAAATACCCTCTTGCTCAGTGAATATAGGAGAAAACTATGGACTAAAAATAAAAATTATTTGTCAAATTTATGATTTTAATTAATTAAAAACTCTCTAAGGTATTTTAATTCATTATCATTAAATACTAATCACCATGGCTTGAAATTTTTAGAGTTGATTCCTCATGATAGAGGGCACCTTCTCTGATTTTTCCAAGGTAAGAGAGCCCCTCTGTGCTTCTAACCCTATTTTTCAAGCCTAAATGTCTATTTTGGCTTTATTTAATCATATAAATTAAAACACTCTCAAAAAATTATGGTATCAATTTTGTTAGGTTGCTTGTGGTCAGAGGAGCTCACGGAAAATATTGTGATGATTTGAATAGTTTTGTATATTTTTGTTATTAATTAAACATTTTTTACTTTATATTATTTTATTTAAATTAAATATAAATCAAAATTTGACAAAATCAATTTCATATTATTTATAAAAATAATTTCAACTCACTGTAAAATTTCAAATTTGTTTAAGTTGATTTGGCCATTAAAGTGGACTTTTAAAGTAAAAATAGTATTTTTGCAAAAAAATAAATTATATTAAATTAAATAAGCTTGGAAAAATTATGAAAAATAGTTCCTTATGATCAGGGGCATTTAATAAAATTAAAGATTATTTTTGTAAAAATATTTTATTTTTAAAGTATATTTTAAATTAAAAATAATTAAAATAATCAAAATTTTCAAAAATACAAAAATTATACAAAAATGTGTGCAATTGTTCCCTGATCACTTGGGACACCTTCAAATTTTTTTTTTGGTTTTTCTAAATTAAAAATAAATTTCTAAAGGCCTAAAATGCATTTTTCTTATTTTCCATTAAAATAATTAAAATAAATTTCAAATAAATCATAAAAATATAAAAATTTATTCCTCTGAGTTTCTTAAACTTATGAGGGCTTAATAAAAATTTTAAAGTGATTTTTTTAAAGATTAAAATATTTTTTTGTATTTAAATAATCATTAAAAACGTCCTTTAAATAATTATAATAATTACAATATTATTCAAAAAAATCATAAAATTTTGTTTAAGTATTCTTCTGACCCAGGCAAACCCCCAATTATTTTCCCATAAATTAAAACTTCATTTTGTTTAATTAAATAAATTAACATTGAAAAATCCTATGTTTTGGTTAAAATAATCATTTTAAATTAAATCAATTTTTGAAAAATCATACTTTCCTCCCATATAGTTTAATTAATCCATGGATGGGATACTCAAAAGTCTTCAAGGCTATTTGTATTTTTATTGAAGAATTATAAGTTGAAAAACCCAAAAGGANAAATCAATTTTTGAAAAATCATACTTTCCTCCCATATAGTTTAATTAATCCATGGATGGGATACTCAAAAGTTTTCAAGGCTATTTGTATTTTTCTTGAAGAATTATAAGTTGAAAAACCCAAAAGGCAAAGTGGTAATCTTAGATTTTGGTGCCTTAATTAAAATTTAGGATTAACCTTTGGGGATGGGTAATTTTGATCCTTAATGAATGCATTGGATGATTTAAATGTAATGGGTTAAAGGTATAAACTCACCTACCACCTTTTCAAACTATCAACAAAATCATAATTTCCCTAATCTTCATGATTTAGAAGTCAATTAAGATCGAATGATTCTTAAGTGATGGGTTTAAACTAGGAAGATGATAATTTACTCACTTCTAGCCCATGATTGGTGATGAATGATCTGTTGATAAGGATACTATCATTTAAATCAAATTTTTATGACGGTGATAACTTCCCCATTTTGAAATTGTTAAAGGATTGGTAGTGAGTCAGGCTTAATATTTAAATCAATCGATTGGAGTTTAGAAGTGATCATATGATTAATGATTAGCATCTTTAAATACTCCAAACCCATTTGTAATGAGCACCAAATCTTTAATGACTTAGGCTTGCCTTAAGGGCATTCATCCGTATAATCTTTAAAGTAAAGTATCAAATTGATTAAGTATCCAACCCTCGGGATAATTGAATTGTCAAGCTTCACTGGGAAACGGGGTAGCCAAACTCTAGACTCGGATGATTAATGGAACAATATGATAAGTTTTGAGATGAACTCAAAATAATTCAAGAGATCTTCAAAGTAGTTCAGGGTCATCCTCGGCACTTTGAAATCTTTTGGATATTTTGAAGGACAAGTTGAACTTGTCATATTTTGTTCTAGAATCACCCGCTAAGAACTTCGGAGGCTCAATAGAATCATACTTTGGGGTTGGATAGTTATAGCTCCATCAACACCTGTAATTTAATTTTTTCACAAAATTACATATATATAGACTACCAAAACTAATCTTTTAGGTGGAGGAACGAGAAGAATCGATAGGTGCGCTTTTAAATTATTGTATTTATTTTTTTGTACTTCTTACTTCAAATTTGCATGTTAAACAACGATGTCACCCTGCATGAAAATCAAAACTGCTAGGAAGGCCACAAAACCAAAACAAAAAATTTAGAAAAAAATCAAACAAAATAAAATTTACCGCCACAACATTCAAAATATAAAACAACTCAAAATTTAATCACAAACATCACAAAATGAAATTGTAACTAAATTAAGACGTCTCTATCGAATGATCGGGAATCCCTCAGAGGAGGTAACCTACAGTTGCTAACGAGATTTTCCACAGTGAAATTATGAAACTCACGGAGTTGAGTTTTGTAAATTCATTTGGACTAAGTGAATCCCAAAAAAAATAGTGATACCGAAACGAGGGAACCGTAGGATCCTAATTGGTGTCGCTTTAATAAACTTTAATATGCCCCATAATATTTAAATAACCACAACCTTAGGGACATTTGATTTGACATCATAACTTGACACATTAGAAAACTTAAATTCGTCACGATGAGGAGCTTGGATCTAGCATTGTGGGCAGTACGGTCATCTTCAACAGCAAAACATGTCTACATCAGCTAAACCAACCTTTCTTTAAAATTAAACAATCAAGCCATAAGACTTCGAGGATGTCCGCCTAGTGCGACATAAATCCTCAACTCCTCTTTAGGCTTTTGTATAGCCCTGATATATAATATAAGCCGTAAATTATTTTAGAATTCTGAAGTTGTCGTTCGTTATGACCTAAATCCTCACATCTTCCAGATTATTTGTGTGATTGTTTCACATGAATGTAAGCACTAAATTAATAAAATTGGCTAGATAAAAAATTTAAATATTTCTCCTCTAAACTGAAGTCAAACTATAGGGTAGCTTGGGAAGTCACCGAGGTTCTCCTCAAGACTATGACATCCCCTAGTTCTTCTTCCATTGGATTCCATAATAAATGTTTCAAATTCAAGTCATTCCCATTTCACACCTCTTTGTCCAATCTCGTTAAAAAGTTCAATCCTTTGAAATTCTTGAAGATAATATCCCCTGATTTTTATCGAGAGTTTTCTTAGGTGACTTCGGTTATCTAAGATGTAATTAACTATAAAGGCTTGCCCTTATAGGAAGCTTTTCTGACTCAGCTTAATATAAATCTATTTAATTTTTCATATTAAATAGGGGAACTTGTCGTCTTATAATAAAATGGTTTTTGCACAAAAAATGGATGTCATACATTTCTTAGTTTATTTGAGTGAGCTTCACCCTCAAGTCTTATGTTTATCTTTTGGGATAGATACATGGCTTGAGGTGTAGTGCTCTTTCAACTAAATTTTGGAAGATATGGGATCAGTATATATATATATTAAATGTCTTTTCAAAGCGCGTGGCGGGATTTCGATGCTGGTGACCGACAACTTCCAACGTGCAGCTTCTCAACTTTTTACTGCCAACAGCTTCTAGGGACTCTGTTGGGGATTAGCTTCTCTCTCCATAATGAAAGACTATTATCTTCAGACATCAGTAATGTGTTCATGTTCCTTATGGACTAAATTATCTTTCTTCCATTGGCATGCTTCATCCATTTCTTTGTTAGGAAAGTACGATCAACTCTTTCAGATATCAGGACCGTCTGTTCAATAACCTTTGAACAGAGAGCTTCGGGAGTTCATTAGGACTTTTAATTTTTGTGTGGTGTCGTACCCCCAATATGTGTGTTGGTGGACTAGTTCTGCCCGGGCATTATGCGTTGAAAAGTCGGTCACGCACTGAGTCCTGAACTTCACTTTTTTTTTCCTTTCGAGTTTTGTTTGCTATTTTACAAATTAAATTGAATTGTGTCATGCTATGCTTGTTCCTTAAATTTTCTTATATTAATTAAATCTTTCTACTTTCAAATTATTTTTACTAAAGTTTAAAATCTTCACAAATTAAAAACTTGCTCGGTCTATAGATCGACATTTGTTAATTTTTAGTGCTCGCACTAGAATTACAAGGTATTGGACAAATAATTAACCCCAGAGCTTTCTTTTTGAAGTTGTTACAATGGCATTCCCAACACTCACTTTCTCATGCAACCTGACAACAAGCTGTGATGTTCGCAACATTTCCCCCACCATTAAGATTGGAGCTTGGTTTGAATATCTCAAGGTCATCCTCGGAAAAGCTCCCTTTGTCATAATGAAAGTTGCTGCCCCGAAATCTCAGGAACTGCTTGCTGAGTTCAACCTGAACTGTCTATAGGATTTCCCTTCTTACAAGAAGGTAAAGACTACTGCCACCACGACACCTGCTAAGCCTGTTGTTCCCATTTCTACTATGGGAAAAGAAGTTATGATCGTCGAAGACCCGAATGAAGGATTGTTTGTTCCGCCGTCAGTATTTGAAATTGGATCAAGTTTAAGGACTGCACCGTTAACCCAAACTCAAAGAAGGAACCACAACCAAAAGATTCAGAAGGCTTTTAAAGCGTAAATCTCTGAAGAAATGGCTATTGATGAAATTCCTCATCGGGAGGAACCAAGGCTATTGGAGGCTTATCTGCTTTTGTGACGGAGTAGGTTCCATCCCTTAATGGACACTGATGGGAATGAGAGTATCCAAAAGATTGTCGCTACCTTACCTTCACCTCATGGAAATGGTGGGGAGAGAAAGAAGCCCACTCCTATCACTCGAGTCAGCATAGTGTTCCAGAGACTAGCTGCCAAGGAAGGTTGTTCCATCAATGAATTACTTAAATGAGTGAGATGAGCAATATCCTCTCACATGAAGAAAGAGATTCTAAGGGACGTTAGATCTGTCAGACGATTGATACACCTAAAATAAATAGTGTTTTTAGACACTTTTTTATACATATTTTTGATGTATTGCACTTTAATAGAAGGTATTTGTGTGTTTTCCTTTCAGGTGCAAGTAAAAAGGTGAAAAATGTTAAAAGGAGTGAAAAAGGATAAAATTTGGAGCAAAGAGGTCAAAATTGTGCTAAAGTGTTTTGGCGCCTAAGTGTCAGATCTGGCTCTTAAGTGCCAAATAAACAGAGAATGCCGCCCCTAAGAGCCAGTTGTCTTGCGCTTAAGTGTCAGAGGCAGTTATTTGGCAGTTTTCTACATTTGGCTGAATTTTGAAGAGATATTTGAGGCATCTATTGGCTAAAGAGGGTGGTTATGACCAGTAAGAATAAAAATATTATTAAAAGACTTATGAAAGGAGGCATCTCTTGAAGAATAAATCAAATTTGGATACATTTTGAAGAGTTTCCAAGGCACCTCTTGGGAAACTTATAAAAGAAGGAAGTTGAGGCATTTGAAAGGGGTGCTTGAAGTCCTGAAAAGTGCTTAAAAAGGAAGAGATTTTCAGGCACCAAAAAAGTTTAATTTATTATTTTTATTTTTAGTTTTATTTTGAGAGTTAAGAGTGTTGTAAAAGAGAAGAGATTCAAAGGAACTTCAAGAGTTTGCTGGAGGATTTGAGATGAGTTTTTATCTTTTATTTTTAAACTACTTTTGGTTTTAATCGAGACTTCTTGTTTATTTGACAATGATTTCTATTTTTAAACTAAATTTTGTTTTTGTTTTCTCCATGGATTCTGAATAGTTTTTCTTTATCTTTCTTTTTAAAATGATAAGTAATTAAAGGTTGGTTGGAAGTTGTGGAGAGTATTAATCTTTAATGTTGGAAGAAGTTATGATGATTCAATTCCATGTACTTCTTTTACTTCTTGATTTGATCTATCCAGATGTTAAAATTTGCTATGAGAACATGTAAGAACCGGGCTGGTATTTTCTCAGTCAACAATTAGAAAGAATCACATGATGTTGTATGAGTGAGAATGTAATTCATATGATTTAGTGCAAATAAATAAGGAAATAATCATTGAAGGGTGTAGAGTTAGAGGACTTTAAAGTGACAGGTTAAAGTCCCCAACTTGGTTTATTGTTTTAGGTTCTGATACAAGATGTTAGCCCCCAGGTGGAAGGAATTGAGAGAACTCTAGAGTGAGAGCTAGTATCTTCCCTGCCTAGCGGCCTTCAGAACTATTTAAATTTTAAATTAGCCAATGTTCTTTATAGCATCTCTAGTAAGGGTAAAGAATATAATTGCTCTTATTTGATACAACACAATTTACATAATTCCACAACATAATTTCTATGCTTATTACTAATTCAAAATAAGGAGAAAGATATTTTCAAATTCAATATTTTTCTTTTAAATAAACTCAAGTTATTTTTTAAAATTGTTATTGTTTTACCAAAATATCATAAATACCAAAAAGATTTGAATTTTAATTACTGCAAATACATCTCTAGTTTAAGTAATTATCTTTTTAAAATAGAAAGTTTGTTGTTCAATAGAGCATATTGCATAATTTTCCTGTCGGTTTGATATTCAGTTCTTAATTAAAAAGTTATATATTACTTGATAACGATATATATACTTGCGTAGTATCCCAATATATATATATAAATTGAAAAGTTAAATTCTTATTTTTTTCAGGATCAAGTTTTGAGTCTGTTGCAAAGTAAGGAAATATAAGTGAAAATATAATCACAGACATTGTTATACTGTTGCATATAAACAGCCGAGATCAAGTTTTTGGCGCCCTTTCCGGGGATATTAATTGATTTAAAAGAAATTTTCTATTTTCAAAAAACCTTATTTAAACTTTAACAATTATTGGATTTTATTTTTGTGTATTTTATTTTATTTTTATTTTATGTTAGTGTATGCGTAGTTCAGGTTCTTAAAGACTAGTGCCCTAGGATTCTGAATTAGAAAGAACTGTTAAAAAAATTTAAAAAATCAAAAAATTAAAAAATTTGAAAAATTTAAAAAAATTATAAAAATGACAAACCAAAACAATCAAAATGCTGAAGTTCATCAAGATTTTAGACTTTTACGAGATTATGCCAACTTTACTGTAGATGAAATTCATCGTAGTATTCAAAAACCTACTGTAGTAGCTAATTCATTTTAGCTTAAACATGTTGTTATCCAAATGGTATCAAATAATCAGTTTGGGGGATCACCAACTGAAGATCCAAATTTACATCTTGCTAATTTTCTAGAATTGTGTGCTACATTTAAATATGATGTTAGATCAGATGATGACATAAGACTTAGGTTATTTCCTTTCTCACTGAGGGATAAAACTAAGATGTGGTTGAATTTGTTAGCACCTGGATCTATCAGAACTAAGGGTGATTTAGTGCAAAAATTCTTTGCTAAATATTTTCCACCATAAAAAATTGAGAAGCTTAGAAATGATATTACATCTTTTAATCAGTTTGAAGGGGAATCTATTTATGCAACATGGGAAAGATTTAAAGAAATCTTAAGAAAGTGTCCACACCATGCTATACCAGATTGGTTAATAATTCAAACCTTTTATAATGGATTACTTGGATCTCTTAGAACTATTATCGATGCCACTGCTGGTGGTTGATTGATGTCTGAAGAAATGGCTATCATCAATTTTTAATGGCCTTCTGAGAGGGTGAATCCAAAGAAAGTAACCAATATTCATGAATCTGATGTATTCACTATGCTAGCAAATCAAGTTGCTGCAATTTCAAGGAAGATAGACCAATTTGGAATGAATTTTTCTCAACCAATTTCCATGATTGAAGAAAATTCATTAGGCCAAATGGTAGATTCTCAAGCATCTTTAGAAACTTTGAATTTCATAAATAACAAGCAAAATAACCCATATTTAAATTATCATAACCCAGGTTGGAAGAATCATCCCAACTTTAACTGGAATAACACTACGGGTGGTAATAATCAGCAATGGGGGAACATTCAAGGAAACCCATTGGAAAACTGGAACAACCAAGGGAATAATAATTATAGATCTACTTATCCTCCAGGTTTCAACAGTAATACATAATTTAAGGAGAAGAAGTTATCTATAGAAGAAGTGGTGTTACAAATGGGAAATCAGTTACAAAGTCAAGGATCTACAATTAGAAATATGAGAACCAACTTGGACAAATCACAAATTCATTAAGTAATTGATCCCAAGAAACACTTCCTAGTATTACTGAAACAAATCTGAAAGACCAAAATAAAGAGAAAGTAAAAGCTGTTCAACTTAAAAGCAGGTGAGACTTGGAAGGTAGGATTCAAAAAGAAACTGAAGTAGAGAGAGAAGAAATTGAAGAATCAAAAGAGGACGCTCCAAAAGATTCTGAAAGACATATTTCTCCGTTGAAAATTGACTTAGAAAACCCACCACGTCCATTTCCTCAGAGACTTCGTCAATAGAAGTTGGATAAGCAATTTTCAAAATTTCTAGAGATTTTTAAGAAGCTTGTCATTAATATTCAATTTGCTGAAACCTTAGAACAAATGTCAAGTTATGTAAATTTTATGAAGGATATTCTGAACATAAAAAGAAAATTTGAAGATAACAAAACTATTGCACTTAGTGAGGAGTGCAGTGCTATAATTCAGAAGAAGCTTCCTGAAAAGCTTAAAGATCCTTGTAGCTTTACAATTCCATTTGCAATAGAAGACCAATTTTATTGGAAAGGTTTATGTGATTTAGGTGCAAGCATTAACCTTATGCCATTATAAATTTTTAAAAGATTGGGATTAAGAGAAATAACCCCTACTACTGTAACTCTGTAGTTAGCAGATCTTTCCATAACGATACCCTAAAGGAGGTTTATAGAAGATGTCCTAGTGAAAGTGGATCAATTTATTTTTCCTGTTGATTTCATTGTGCTACGATGTCCTAGTGAAAGTGGATCAATTTATCTTTCTTGTTGATTTCGTTGTGCTAGATATGGACAAAGTGGATCAATTTATCTTTCCTGTTGATTTCATTATGCTAGATATGGAGGAAGATAAAGAAATACCTATCATTTTGGGGAGACCTTTCCTAGTCACAGGAAGAGCAATGATAGATGTTCAGAAAGAGGATTTAACAATGCGCGTCAACGATCAAACGGTTACTTTTAACATTTCAAGATCCTTGAAGTATCCTGCAAAAAGTAAAGATGATGAATGTTATAGAATTGATGTTATAAGATATTAGAGTGAATGTCATTTTAAAACTAATTATGAAGAAAAATCTGAAGAATAAGAGTTGGAACACAAGTAAGAAGAGGAATTAGATCAATGTGAAGATCTTTTTAAGAAAGATTCAAACTATGTTCGAAAAAATTTTGAAATTATAGACACGATAGACAAAGATAAATCATTANTGCAAATACATCTCTAGTTTAAGTAATTATTTTTTTAAAATAGAAAGTTTGTTGTTCAATAGAGCATATTGCATAATTTTCCTGTGGGTTTGATATTCAGTTCTTAATTATAAAGTTATATATTACTTGATAACGATATATATACTTGCGTAGTATCCCAATATATATATATAAATTGAAAAGTTAAATTCTTATTTTTTTCAGGATCAAGTTTTGAGTCTGTTGCAAAGTAAGGAAATATAAGTGAAAATATAATCACAGACATTGTTATACTGTTGCATATAAACAGCCGAGATCAAGTTTTTGGCGCCCNTCCTTTCAGGTGCAAGTAAAAAGGTGAAAAATGTTAAAAGGAGTGAAAAAGGATAAAATTTGGAGCAAAGAGTTCAAAATTGTGCTAAAGTGTTTTGGCGCCTAAGTGTCAGATCCGGCTCTTAAGTGCCAAATAAACAGAGAAGGCCGCCCCTAAGAGCTAGATGTCTTGCGCTTAAGTGTCAGAGGCAGTTATTTGGCAGTTTTCTACATTTGGTTGAATTTTGAAGAGGTATTTGAGGCATCTATTGGCTAAAGAGGGTGGTTATGACCAGTAAGAATAAAAATATTATTAAAAGACTTGTGAAAGGAGGCATCTCTTGAAGAATACATCAAATTTGGATACATTTTGAAGAGTTTCCAAGGCACCTCTTGGGAAATTTATAAAAGAAGGAAGTTGAGGCATTTGAAAGGGGTGCTTGAAGTCCTGAAAAGTGCTTAAAAAGGAAGAGATTTTCAGGCACCAAAAAAGTTTAATTTATCCTTTTTATTTTTAGTTTTATTTTGAGAGTTAAGAGTGTTGTAAAAGAGAAG
>JXCR01136529.1:32531-51092 GCA_002079205.1 Phalaenopsis hybrid cultivar | reverse complement strand
AGTCTTCTAGTGTCATTTATGAGCCTAAAAGATTCAATTTGATCACTATCGATGTCCCTTGACACTCGAGGACTGGCCCTTCACTCCCAGAGCTATAGTAACTGGTGTCATCAACATTTTCCTCTTTCTCGTTAACATGTTCGTTGAACTTAAATATGATTTGAGGATCATTTCGGGGTTAATCAGTTATGTTATAACTAGAGAGAATTGAAACATAATTGAAATTGTAATCATTATATTCAAAAGACTCTGGAGGGGCAAAAAGATAGTCATACAGTGTCAGCGGTTTGAAAAATTTCTCCCCCGAATCCAAAACAACCAACCTAACAGAGGCAATCCATATCATACCCCTCATGCTATCAATCTTCATCTTGTGCATGATCTTGTTCTTCTTCTTCTTCGGCTACCATGACTTCTCTGATGTGATCTCCATCTTTGATCTAGCAGGCTGTAAAATCTTAATGGTGACTTGGTTACCACTGTCTGAATCTGGTTCAGTATCTTCTTGGATGATCTATCCAAATGTGCTCCTATCACCTTCCTCTGAATACGACTTTATTGCGTTGATTGGCTCAGCTAAAATAGTATTTACAGAATCTCTTTCATGCTCTTTTAAATATTTTTTTCAGAATTTTTATATTTCTCTCCTTGAGATTTCTCAGAGCCAATCCTTGAAACTGAAACATCCCTCTATGATGTGTCCAAGGAGTCTGCGGTACGGATGATAGTTGGGATGATCCTTCTTATCAACCTCTTCTAGTTTCTTTGGCTCTGACAATCTACAATCAGACTTCTTCATCAAATATCTGAACATCTTTGACACAGCTTCGTCCTTGAAATAATACACCTTATTCATCCATTCTGCAAATGTCAAACCCTGTCTACCCTTTTTCCGATTTAATCCTTTCTGATATGTCTGCTGTCCAGACTGGCCATACTGCTGAGTCTGCTGCTGCTGACGAAACTAATCATGCTGTGTTGACTGCTGAGAACTTTGATGAGGCTGCTTAGCCTAAATCTTCATTGGCTGCTTGCCCTTATCAACTGTTGCTACCGTCTCAAATTTTTTATCGAATATCTTGATTGTTCAAAACTTCTTGGTCTTTTCTTAGGATTCCATATGCTTATCCTCCTCCTGCAAGCTATTGGCAGTGCTGAGTAACCTCTCGAACAATTTAATTATGAGTCCCTTGAGCATGAAAGCTACTGGTCCTTGAATGCTTTTGAGCAAAATCTCAATCACATACAGTTCGTGTAGCTGAGGCTCACACTTCATGCTCAAATTTCTCCATCTCAAGATATAGTCAACCAAGGTTTCGTTAGGCTTCTGCCTTTCCGCTACAAGATCTACTATAGTGAAATGATGTATTGCTTTGATAAACCGGTTCAAAAATAAGTTGTCCAACTCCGCAAACATCTTCACTGACCCATTGGGCAACTTAACTTACCAATTAAATGATATACTTGATAAACTGTTGTTGAACCGCTAGAACAACAACGCTTCATTGCCTCCAACATTACAAAAACTGGCTCTGAAGTGGGCTATATGCTGACGTGGATTTTTGGTTCCATCAAACATCTTGAAGTTTGGTGACACAAAGCCCTTGGGGTAAGGCACGACATATAATTCCTCCAGGTAAGGTCAACCCTTTGAAATTGATGTACCAATCTTAGACTTGGCTAAGACCTCCTTCACTTGCTGTTGAACTATCTGCTTAATGTCTTTCTCTAGTACCAAACTTTGGACTAATTTTTTCTTATACAGTTCATCTCGACTTACAGAAATGTCCTCCTTTCTATCATCTGTAATATGCACAACTTCGGGCTGACTGACCTTCGGCGAAGCTAATTGCTGTGACTAGACTGCCCGTGCACTGTAGCCATGATAATCATACTGGTGACCATCTCTCCCATCCTTTTCTCCATTCATAAAATCTGTTCATCTCTTAATTGAATGGCCCTTTAAAATTCATCCATGTCATTCTTCTCACCCAAAAGTGGAGCATTATGCACAGATGCAGTGACCCTTGTTTCAAAATCATTAATCTACATGAACTCCTCATCGAGATAATCCATGAAATCAAAATCATCAACACCTGCTCCTCACGCTTTAACAAATTTTGCAATCTTGGCTCTAATCATCAACACCCTTGGATACCCACACTCCTTTCATTGACGTCGATACTTTAGATGGAGTGACTTGAAGGAGGCATTGATATGTTAGATAGAGGTATGCTCCACGTGGGGCATACCAAGTAAACCGATAACTGGTCTCTTCCCTCTATCCTTCTCTGAGTTTTCATTACCGGTGTCAAGTGGTACCCTAGAACCTAGTCTTGACTTGACTGGTCGACCTCCCACAAACTTCAGAGTAATAAGGTTAGAGTCTATAATGATGGTAATATTATCAATACAACTACAGGATGGAATTTGACTTAAACTCATGATGGAGGCACTTTAACTCTTTGCTGGAACTGGTAGACATATCTGATATCCTTCAATATTTCTTTCATCATCTGGGGTAAAACTGCACATCCCGCTCATTGAGAAACTCAGGAACAGTACGCCCCTCCTTGGAAACTAGTATCTCAAACACTGTATAGACTTTGGTGATAGAAGTGGGACTCTCCCTCTTCTTACAATGATGTTGTGGTAAAGTAGATCAACAGAAATTTTATAAATGTTTTGCTCTCATCTACAGTGGTATCCATCAATGGATGAAACCTACTTCCTCGTAAAAGAGGAGTAATCTCAGGCAACCATGGTTCCTCTTGGTGGGAATCTCATCAACATTGGTTATCTTGGTAAATTAGTGGAGCCAATATAGGTAATCTCATGCAAACCATATTCTCATTTTGATTTATTCCTTGCAAATTAGTTGGAGGCTTGAAATTTGAACTAGAACCAACTTCAAATACTAATGGCCGAGTAGTGAACCCATTAATTGAATCTTTTTTAATAAAAAACTCTTTTCCTTTGATAGACAGTGTGGTAGGCACAACAACAGTAAATCTGACAGCAGTAGGTGTGACGAATCTCGAGAAAATGAGGGTGGGGATGATAAACTTAAAAGGGGTAGAACAGTAGCAATTTTCACTTTCTTGTAAGAAGGGAAGTCCTTGAGACAGTTCAAATCAAACTTAACAGACGGCTCTTGAGCTTCTAGAGCAGCAACCTCCATGTCAACGAATGGGACCTTATCAAGTACAACTTCAAGCTCATCGAATCTAACTTCAAACTTGTAGAAGAAAGTGAGGGTATGGAATGCCATCATAATAGCTTCAACAGAAAAGTTCTTAGAGCTAATATGGGCCATCACATTGTAATTTCAGTGTGAACAATAAAAATTAATGAAGGTCATTCTGTGGACAGGACACACCCTTTCTTACTTTTAGTTTCAAATTAATTATTTTTCTGTGATTATAGCATTAAGGATTTTTTATTAAAATTAAGAGAGGGTGAGGAGAGTAACGACTTGGCTTAATTTGCAAATTAACAAACCAAACAAAAAATATACGGAGAAATGGTGAAGTTTAGGACCCAATGCGAGACCGACTTCACAACGCACATTGCCCAAGAGGAACTACTCCACCAACATACCTATTGGGGGTCTGACACCACATAAGAAGATAAAGTCCTTAAGAACTCCTGAACCTCTTTTTTTAAAGATGATTAAACAGATGGTCTTGGAATCCAAAAGAGCTGGCCATACTTGCCCAAGAAAGATATGGCAAAATATGTCAATGGAAGAAGGGTAATTTGGTCCATGAGGGACATGAACATATTTCTGATGTATGAAGATAAAACTTTCTAATCTTAATGGAGAGAGAAACTAAATCCTCAGCATAGAAGCCAGAAGATTTTCAATTTCCTTTTCGTCGTTAGAATAAGGGGTGTTTCATTTAATGTAATATTTCTTAACATTTGGAAAGTAATATTTTAATTTTAAAAATATTAGATCAAACTGATTCCAAATAAATAATAGTTTTAGTAAACGAGCACAAAATAAAAAGTGATACATCTATATCGAGGAATAGATAAATTAGTTAGTAGTGTGGCTCGATTAAATAAACTAAAGAATTTATGACATCCATTTTAGTCTGCGAACCTTTTATGTTCACCGACGAATTCTCCTATCTAAAATGAAAGATTAGATAAGGTTTATACTTGGCCGCTTTCTTAACATTTCCTATAAGGGCAAACCATTATAGTTAATTACACTTAAAGGACCAAGGTCACTTAAGAAAACTCTCAATTTAGATAAAAAAATTTTTTCTTCAAGAAATTANGTATCCTAGTTCCAAGTCAACACCCAGGGTCGACCCTAAAGCCAAGTAATCCTATAGGGACTCTTCTTGAATGTCTTATAATGATCTTACCTACTAAATGCTAGAGGTTAGATCAATATGTGGAATTTCAAGTTGAGTAGAAAGAAGAGTTTTGAATTTCTAATGGTGGGGGTACAATATGTGGAATTTCAAGTTGAGTAAAAAGAAGAGGGGTCAATCCTAAGGCCAAGTAGTCCTATATGAACTCCTCTTGAGTTCTCTCATAATAATCTCACTAAATGCTAGAGGTTAAGATCAATATGTGGAATTTCAAGTTGAGTAAAAAGAAGAGTTTTAAATTTCTAATGGTGGCTATGGCTAGACCTAAGCTACTAAAGAAGTTTCTAGACCTCAACCAAAAGTGAGGTCAACAAGGTGTTAATCAAAAAGTCCTACATTACTTGATAACGATATGTATACTTGTGTAGTATCTCAATATAAATATAAATTAAAGTGTTAAATTCTTATTTTTATCAGGATCAAGTTTTTAGTTTTGTTGCAAAGTAAGGAAACATAAGTGAAAAATATCATCAAGACATTTATATATTGTGCACATAAACAGTAACAAAATCAGCAGCCGAGTCTTCTAGTGTCATTTATGAGCCTAACAGATTCAATTTGATCACTATCGGTGTCCCTTGACACTCGAGGACTGGCCCTTCACTCCCAGAGCTATAGTAACTGGTGTCATCAATATTTTCCTCTTTCTCATTAACATGTTCATTGAAATTAAATATGATTTGAGGATAATTTCGGGGTTAATAAGTTATGTTATAACTAGAGAGAATTGAAACATAATTGAAATTGTAATCATTATATTCAAAAGACTCTGGAGGGGCAAAAAGATAGTCATACAGTGTCAGCGGTTTGAAAAATTTCTCCCCCGAATCCAAAACAACCAACCTAACAGAGGCAATCCATATCATACCCCTCATGCTATCAATCTTCATCTTGTGCATGATCTTGTTCTTCTTCTTCTTCGGCTACCATGACTTCTCTGATGTGATCTCCATCTTTGATCTAGCAGGCTGTAAACTCTTAATGGTGACTTGGTTACCACTGTCTGAATCTGGTGCAGTATCTTCTTGGATGACCTATCCAAATGTGCTCCTATCACCTTCCTCTGAATACGACTTTATCGCGTTGATTGGCTCAGCTAAAATAGTATTTACAGAATCTCTTTCAGGCTCTTTTAAATATTTTTTTCAGAATTTTTATATTTCTCTCCTTGAGATTTCTCTCGAGCCAATCCTTGAAACTGAAACATCCCTCTATGGTGTGTCCAAGGAGTCTGCGGTACGGATGATAGTTGGGATGATCCTTCTTATCAACCTCTTCTAGTTTCTTTGGCTCTGACAATCTACAATCATATTTCTTCATCAAATATCTGAACATCTTTCACACAACTTCATCCTTCAAATAATACACCTTATTCATCCATTCTGCAAATGTCAAACCCTGTCTACCCTTTTTCCGATACAATCCTTTTTGATATGTCTGCTGTCCAGACTGGCTATACTGCTGAGTCTGCTGCTGCTGACAAAACTGATCATGCTGTGTTGATTGCTGAGAACCCTGATGAGGCTGCTTAGCCTAAATCTTCATTGGCTGCTTGCCCTTATCAATTGTTGCTACTGTCTCAAATTTTTTATCGAATATCTTGATTGTTCAAAACTTCTCGGTCTTTTCTTAGGATTCCATATGCTTATCCTCCTCCTGCAAGCTACTGGCATTGCTGAGTAACCTCTCGAACAATTTAATTATGAGTCCCTTGAGCATGAAAGCTACTGGTCCTTGAATGCTTTTGAGAAAAATCTCAATCACATACAGTTCGTGTAGTTGAGGCTCACACTTCATGCTCAAATTTCTCCATCTCAGGATATAGTCAACCAAGGTTTCGTTAGGCTTCTGCCTTTCCGCTACAAGATCTACTATAGTGAAATGATGTTGTGCTTTGATAAACCGGTTCAAAAATAAGTTCTCCAACTCTGCAAACATCTTCACTGACCCATTGGGTAACTTAACATGCCAATTAAATGATATACTTGATAAACTGTTGTTGAACCGCTAGAACAACAACGCTTCATTGCCTCCAACATTACAAAAACTAGCTCTGAAGTGGGCTATATGCTGACGTGGATTTTTAGTTCCGTCAAACATCTTGAAGTTTGGTGACACAAAGCCCTTGGGGTAAGGCACGACATATAATTCCTCCAGGTAAGGTCAAACCTTTGAAATTGATGTACCAATCTTAGACTTGGCTAAGACCTCCTTCACTTGTTGTTCAACTATCTGCTTAATGTCTTTCTCTAGAACCAAACTTTGGACTAATTTTTTCTTATACAGTTCATCTCTACTTACAGAAATGTCCTCCTTTCTATCATCTGTAATATGCACAACTTCGGGTTAACTGACCTTCGGCGAAGCTAATTGTTGTGACTAGACTGCCCGTGCACTGTAGCCATGATAGTCATACTGGTGACCATCTCTCCCATCCTTTTCTCCATTCATAAAATCTGTTCATCTCTTAATTGAATGGCCCTTTAAAATTCATCCATGTCATTCTTCTCACCCAAAAGTGGAGCATTATGCACAGATGCAGTGACCCTTGTTTCAAAATCATTAATCTACATGAACTCCTCATCGAGATAATCCATGAAATCAAAATCATCAACACCTACTCCTCACTCTTTAACAAATTCTGCAATCTTGGCTCTAATCATCAACACCCTTGGATACCCACACTCCTTTCATTGGCGTCGATACTTTAGATGGAGTGACTTGAAGGAGGCATTGATATGTTAGATAGAGGTATGCTCCACGTGGGGCATACCAAGTAAACCGATAACTGGTCTCTTCCCTCTATCCTTCTCTGAGTTTTCATTACCGGTCCCTAGAACCTAGTCTCGACTTGACTGGTCAACCTCCTACAAACTTCAGAGTAATAAGGTTAGAGTCTATAATGATGGTAATATTATCAATACAACTACAAGCTGGAATTTGACTTAAACTCATGATGGAGGCACTTTAACTCTTTGCTGGAACTGGTAGACATATCTGATATCCTTCAATATTTCTTTCATCATCTGGGGTAAAACTGAACATCCCGCTCATTGAGGGATTATACTAATGGTCGAGTAGTGAACCCATTAACTGAATCTTTTTTTAATAAAAAACTCTTTTCTTTTGATAGACAGTGTGGTAGGCACAACAACAGTAAATCTGACAGCAGTAGGTGTGACGAATCTTGAGAAAATGAGGGTGGGGATGATAAACTTAAAAGGGGCAGAACAGTAGCAATTTTCACTTTCTTGTAAGAAGGGAAGTCCTTGGGACAGTTCAAATCAAACTCAACAGACGGCTCTTGAGCTTCTAGAGCAGCAACCTTCATGTCAACGAATGGGACCTTGTCAAGTACAACTTCAAGCTCATCGAATCTAGCTTCAAACTTGTAGAAGAAAGTGAGGGTAGGGAATGTGATCATAATAGCTTCAACAGAAAAGTTCTTAGAGCTAATATGGGCCATCACATTATAATTTCAGTGTGAGCAATAAAAATTAATGAAGGTTGTTCTGTGGACTGGACACATCCTTTCTTACTTTTAGTTTCAAATTAATCGTTTTTCTGTGATTATAGCATTAAAGATTTTTTATTAAAATTAAGAGAGGGTGAGGAGAGTAACGACTTGGCTTAATTCGCAAATTAACAAACCAAACCAAAAATGTACGGAGAAATGGTGAAGTTTAGGACCCAATGCGAGACCGACTTCACAACGCACATTGCCCAAGAGGAACTACTCCACCAACATACCTATTGGGGGTCTGACACCACATAAGAAGATAAAGTCCTGAAGAACTCCTGAACCTCTTTTTTTAAAGATGATTAAATGGATGGTCTTGGAATCCAAAAGAGCTGGCCATACTTGCCCAAGAAAGACATGGCAAAATATGTCAATGGAAGAAGGGTAATTTGGTCCATGAGGGACATGGACATATTTCCGATGTATGAAGATAAAACTTTCTAATCTTAATGGAGAGAGAAACTAAATCCTCAGCATAGAAGCCAGAAGATTTTCAATTTCCTTTTCTTCGTTAGAATAAGGGGTGTTTCATTTAATGTAATTTTTCTTAAAATTTGGAAAGTAATATTTTAATTTTAAAAATATTAGATCAAACTGATTACAAATAAATAATAGTTTTAGTAAACGAGCACAAAATAATAAGTGATACATCTATATCGAGGAATAAATAAATTACTTAGTAGTGTGGCTCGATTAAATAAACTAAAGAATTTATGACATCCATTTTAGTCTGCGAACCTTTTATGTTCACCGACGAATTCTCCTATCTAAAATGAAAGATTAGATAAAGTTTATACTTGGCTGCTTTCTTAACACTTCCTGTAAGGGCAAACCATTATAGTTAATTACACTTAAAGGACCAAGGTCACTTAAGAAAGCTCTCAATTTAGATAAAAAATTATTGTCTTCAAGAAATTTTAAAGGGTAGGATTTTTCAAAGATCAGATCAAGGAGTTTTAAATGGGAAAGGCTCAAATTTGAAAGATTATTATGGAATCCAAAGGAAAAAAACAAGGGGTTGTCATAGATCCTGAGGAGAACCTCAATGCCTTCCTAAGCTATCCTATTGTTTGGCTTCAATTTCGATAAGAGAATTATCAAGTATTTCATCATGCAAACTATTATTATTTAGGGATTATATTTACATGATGAAATCATACAAATAGCCTAGAAGATAGTAGGGTTTATTTCATAACAAACGACAACCTCGGAATCCTAAAACAAATAGAGTTTAAATTGCACAACATGATTGTACAAAGGCCTAAAGATTATGTGAGGATTTATGTTACACTAGACAAATAACCTCGAAATCCAATAGCTTGTTATTTAATTATAAATNCTTCAATTTCGATAAGAGAATTATCAAGTATTTCATCATGCAAACTATTATTATTTAGGGATTATATTTACAAGATGAAATCATACAAATAGCCTAGAAGATAGTAGGATTTATTTCATAACAAACGACAGCCTCGGAATCCTAAAACAAGTTAGAGTTTAAATTGCACAATATGATTGTACAAAGGCCTAAAGATTATGTGAGGATTTATGTTACACTAGACAAATGACCTTGAAATCCAATAGCTTGTTATTTAATTATAAAGAAGAGATTACTGTTGTAGATCCACTTGTTGTTGTAGAATGTTTCCCTCATAGTTGGCTCCAATCTCCTCGTAGATGTAGCAGTCCTAAAGTCTAAGGCTCACAGGTTTAAATGATATGTATATTCAATCATTATAGAGGGGGAGGGTTAAAGTTTATTAGAGTGACACCGGTTAGGATCCCATGGTTCTCTCATTTTAGTACCACTATTTTTTTTTTTGAATTTACTTAGCTTAAACAAGTTATTTAGCTCATTTAAACTAGGGAGATATGGTTAGAATCATGAANTCAATCATTATAGAGGGGGAGGGTTAAAGTTTATTAGAGTGACACCGGTTAGGATCCCATGGTTCTCTCATTCTAGTACCACTATTTTTTTTTGAATTTACTTAGCTTAAACAAGTTATTTAGCTAATTTAAACTAGGGAGATATAGTTAGAATCATGAGTTTTCTCATCTAAGGGACTCCCATAAATTCAAAAGGGCATGTAATGAAATTATTCTTTTGTTGTTTATTTTTAAAATACTATTTAATTTTGAGAAGAATGGTTTTATAATTTTTAATTTTAAAAAAGGTTTTGTAATTGAAGCAAGTACAGGTATGAAATATATTAAAGTAAAAGGAAAGGAACATATATTGCAAAAATGTTAATGCATACCTATCATCTTCTCACACTACTATTAAAATGTTAGAACTTACAACATATATATGATTTTGCTACAAATTTAAATAAAATTGCCTGAATGGAAAGCAAGAAGACCAGTTGAAGGTGTATCGATTGATTACTAGGTCATAACTTGGGGAATCCTTATAGGTTTTAATGGATGATTTTCTTGAACAAAAAATAATAAGTTCAATTGTTTTTCAAAATATCCAAAGGATTCTAACATGTTCGCGGCATAGCCCTGAACAACTTTTAAAAGCGTTTGAAACGTTTTAAGTTCATTTGATCATATTATATGATTCAATTAACCATCTAAATTTAGTTTTGGTTTCAAAAAATTAATACACTCTATGCTCAGTGAACCTTGATATTTTAATTATCCCAAGATTTGGGTAATCAGATGGTCACTTAATGTTTCATTTAAAAAGTTATGTGAGTGAAGCCCCCAAAGGACAAACTCAAAGTCTTTAAGAATTTTATACCCCAGATTAAAGTTGGGCTTGTAGTGTTTTTAAAATGTTCATGAATAGTTATATTATCTTATCTANTGAATCCTTATAGGTTTTAATGGATGATTTTCTTGAACAAAAAATAATAAGTTCAATTGTTTTTCAAAATATTCAAAGGATTCTAACATGTTCGCGGCATAGCCCTAAACAACTTTTAAAAGCGTTTGAAACGTTTTAAGTTCATTTGATCTTATTATATGATTCAATTAACCATCTAAATTTAGTTTTGGTTTCAAAAAATTAATACACTCTATGCTCAGTGAACCTTGATATTTTAATTATCCCAAGATTTGGGTAATCAGATGGTCACTTAATGTTTCATTTAAAAAGTTATGTGAGTGAAGCCCCCAAGGAACAAACTCAAAGTCTTTAAGAATTTTATACCCCAGATTAAAGTCGGGCTTGTAGTGTTTTCAAAATGTTCATGAATAGTTATATTATCTTATCTCAACCTCATTACACAATCTTGTATTAAGCCTAGCTCACTACTAAGCCCTTAACAATTTCATGGGTCAATTTGTAATAATCAAAATGTTAATTTATGTGAGATCTATTCTCATTAAAGGATCACACTATCATCTAATCACCAATAAGGGGCTTCAAAGAAGTGAATTATTATCTTTCTAACTGAAGCCCACTACTTCAGGATCATCAAATTGAATTAATCTCCAAGTCATAACAATTTATGAAATTATAATTTTACCCTTATCATGGAAAGGTGGCAAATTTATTTTTATCTCTTAACCCATTATATTTCAAACATCCAAAGTGTTCAATATGATCAAAATATACCCATTTACCCGTTTGTTAATCCTAAGNTCCAAGTCATAACAATTTATGAAATTATAATTTTACCCTTATCATGGAAAGGTGGCAAATTTATTTTTATCTTTTAACCCATTATATTTCAAACATCCAAAGTGTTCAATATGATCAAAATATACCCATTTACCCTTTTGTTAATCCTAAATCTTAATTATGGCATCAACATCCAAAATTACCTTTTTACCCTTGAGCTCTCCACTTTAAAATTTTTCTGGTACCCCTCTCAAGGGTCAATTAAAATTGCAGAGGAGAAAATATGATTTTTCTAGTTTTTATTTAATTTATATAATGATCTTAATTCAAAAAATAGGATTTTCATTGNAATTACCTTTTTACCCTTGAGCTCTCCACTTTAAAATTTTTCTGGTACCCCTCTCAAGGGTCAATTAAAATTACAGAGGAGAAAATATGATTTTTCTAGTTTTTATTTAATTTATATAATTATTTTAATTCAAAAAATAGGATTTTCATTATTAATTTATTTAATTAATGAAAGTAAAGTTTTTGTTCATGGGAAAATAATTGGAGGTTCACCTAGGTCAGAGGACCACTTGGACTAAATTTCATAATTTTTCAAATTATATTTTAATTATTATAATTATTTATTGATTTTAGTGATTAATTAATTAGAAAATATGTTTTTATTTCAAAAATTACTTCTTATAATTTTCATAAATCTTCCTACATTCAGAGAGCTCATAAAAATAAACTTTTCATTTGTACAAATTTTATTTTATTTATTATAATTATTTTAATGAAAAATTAAGAAAAAAATATTTTTGGCTTTTAAAAATACATAGCTAAATCAAGGGGTCCTAAGTGATTGGGGAATAATTAGGAACAATTTTGGGCATTTTCATAATTTTGTAATTTTTTATAATTTTTAATTATTTTTTAATTCAATAAATAACCCAAAAATGACCTACTTATTTTAAAGTAAATTTTATTTTTCCTAAGTGCTCCTAATCACAAGGAACTCAAAAAACTACTTTTCATAATTTGGTTAATTATAGTTAATTTATTATAATTATTTTATTGTAAAAATACTATTTTACTTAGAAAATAGACTTTAGTGATCAAATTATTTCAATAGAGTTTCAAATTTTTACAATGAGTTAAAATAATCATTATTTACAGTGTGGAACTATTTCTATTAAATTTATAATATTATTGTATTCATTTTAATTTTAGTGAGTTTTTATGATTTAATTAACCATAGTAATTTACATAGACCATTAAAGTTAATTTATATTTTTCCCAAAGTACTCTGACCCCATGGAACTTACCAAAATAAGTCCCATATTTTTTTATTTATATTTTAATATATTTAATTATTTTAATGAAAAATAGGCAACTAGGTTTGAAAATTAGGAATTTAAAGCTAGAGATGCTCTCTGACCTTAGAAAAACAAGAGAACATCCCTATTAACATGAGGAATCAACCCCTAAAGTTTCAAGCCATGCTGATTAGTATTTACTTAATTAGAATTAACATTGTGTTGAGGGTATTTAATTAAATAAAAATCATAGACATGTTAAATAATTTTTATTTTATTCTAGTTTATTTTCCTCCATTCACTGAGTAAGAGGGTATTTTTATTTTTATTTTTTTATTTTTCTACACCAATTTATGCAATTTCTAAGTTAATTGAATTAAATAAATCAAAATAAATCCTATTTTACTACTTAAACATGCGACAAATGCGTCATCCTACGACGCTCCAAAAGACCAAGCGGCGCTCCGCTCCTTGACGCTGTNTCTGACCTTAGAAAAACAAGAGAACATCCCTATTAACATGAGGAATCAACCCCTAAAGTTTCAAGCCATGCTAATTAGTATTTACTTAATTAGAATTAACATAGTGTTGAGGGTATTTAATTAAATAAAAATCATAGACATGTTAAATAATTTTTATTTTATTCCAGTTTATTTTCCTCCATTCACTGAGTAAGAGGGTATTTTTTTTTTATTTTTTTATTTTTCTACACCAATTTATGCATTTTCTAAGTTAATTGAATTAAATAAATCAAAATAAATCCTATTTTACTACTTACACATGCGACAACTGCGTCATCCTACGACGCTCCAAAAGACCAAGCGGCGCTCCGCTCCTTAACGCTGACATCCATGTAGCCGCCCAATCAGTGCACGCTTTATGAACCATTCTCTTGCCCGACGCGATCCTAGCCCGCCATCTGATACATGCGTGATCCAATGGCTCTCCGTCATTATCCCCAACTGATCTAGACCAAGAACCATCCACCTTCTAGGCTTAAAATCACTCACTACCTCAACTAAATTGCATTGGGTTTGTTCTTACACCTTCATCTAGTCTAGAAAAACCTATATATATGGATGCATGCTCATGAAATCAATCTTTTCTTCTCAAAGGCCCAAATTGGGGTTGATTTGGGGGAAGATGAATTATACCTTTGTCTAAGAAAGGAGGCCTCAATCAGATGCTTGAGGAAGCTTCAGGGGACAATGAAGATGCTTGAAGTGTTGCTTTCTTTTGGTGAATAGTTTAGGCATGTGTTTAGTCAAGAGATGGTGCAGTCTTGGTCTAGAGGTGGGTTAGAGGGCTTGATACAAGGCAGTTTTGATGGAAAACTTCCTCATTTTGTCTGAGAAAGCTTAAGGATGATTTAATTTGAGGTCTTGAGGAGTTTTATGGGATGACAGAAAAGGTCTTGATTTTTGGACTCAAATTTGAGCTTAGGCAGTTGAAGCAATGGCTAGGAAATGGCTAGAATGAGCTAAGGAGGTCTTGGAAAAGCTCTGAAAGTAATTTGGCAGAGTCTCCCTAAAGTTTTGTACACTTATCATGTTTGGTCGTAGAAGGTGGTGTTTATGTAGAGGGGGCAAGAGTGGCCACGAGGGCTGGCGAGTGAGTGCAATCAGATGCTTATGTGGAGGGTAGTAAGGTGCAAATGAGCAATTAGGGTGAGCCAACTCAGGGAGTTCNGTTTTGATGGAAAACTTCCTCATTTTGTCTGAGAAAGCTTAAGGATGATTTAATTTGAGGTCTTGAGGAGTTCTATGGGATGACAGAAAAGGTCCTGATTTTTGACTCAAATTTGAGCTTAGGCAGTTGAAGCAATGGCTAGGAAATGGCTAGAGTGAGCTAAGGAGGTCTTGGAAAAGCTCTGAAATTAATTTGGCAGAGTCTCCCTAAAGTTTTGTACACTTATCATGTTTGGTCATAGAAGGTGGTGTTTATGTAGAGGGGGCAAGAGTGGCCACCAGGGCTGGCGAGTGAGGGCAATCAGATGCTTATGTGGAGGGTAGTAAGGTGCAAATGAGTAATTAGGGTGAGCCAACTCAGGGAGTTTTAATTTTGGGTTTAAGGTTTGGGGTGGCTCTCAATTTTGATGTTTTCTAGTGACTAAGCCAACCAGCAAGGACAAGGCAGGTGGCTAGGGTGGTCAGATGAGCCAGAGGAAGCTTAATGATGATTTACAATGAGGTTTGAAGTTTGGTGGCAAAGATATCTTGGGTTTAGTCATTTTTTCAAGGAAATCCATTAAATAAAGGAACCCTTTGTCCATGACTTAAGTATGTTAGACTAGGTGGATCTAGCTTGGTCCCTAGGGATCCAATGTTGGCTGTGGTGACAATGGTTTGGTTAATTACCATGAGCTTGGTCAAATTTGTGATTTGNGATGATTTACAATGAGGTTTGAAGTTTGGTGGCAAAGATATCTTGGGTTTAGTCATTTTTTCAAGGAAATCCTTTAAATAAAGGAACCCTTTGTCCATGACTTAAGAATGTTAGACTAGGTGGATCTAGCTTGGTCCCTAGGGCTCCAATGTTGGCTGTGGTGACAATGGTTTGGTTAATTACCATGCGCTTGGTCAAATTTGTGGTTTAGGTTCAAATTTGGGCTTTTGGTTTGGAATTTTGTCTAGTTTGGGATTGGTTCAAGATTTGAGTCAAGTGATTCATCAAATTGATGTGGATCACTGTCATTATAAGTTTGGAAAAGGAATTGGGTGATTTTGATTTAATTTGGAAGTTCAATTGAGTGGAATTTAGCTCATGGTCAATTTTTGGGCATTGGGCTAGACTTGGGTTTGGATTGGGCTAGGGTTTGGATTTGGTTCAATTGATGGCTCAAATTAATTCAAGCGACTTTGTTGAAGAGTTTTAAATATCAATTGGGTGGAAATTGTGGAGTTATGAAGTTCAATTTGGTGACATTTGGGTTTTAAGGCAAAATTGGGAATTTTGATTTAGGTGGTATTTAGGTGAGGTTTGAGTTTAGGTTAAGGCCAATTGAGGGCTCAAATTGATCAAGGGGAATGTAATGAAGAACATTGAACTCAAAATTGGTTAGATTGGTTTTAATATGGGGTTCAATTTAGAGGAATTTGAGTATATGGGCAAAATTGAGAATTTTAAATGGGCTTGACTTTTGTTTGAAGTTGGGTTCAATTAGGCTTCAATTTGATTTCAATTAGGATTTTACATGATGAGTTTTGATTTGGAATTGAAATTAGGGAATATTGAAGCCAAATTGGTGGAAATTGGGGGTGATTTGTGGTAATTGGGGTTTAAAGGGAAAAATTGGGATTATGATCAAAATTGCTCAAATTGGTCAATTTGGACTTCATGAGTGGTCAAGATCAGTTTTGAAAGGGTTTGTAATGACTTTTGCAGGTTATGGAAAAATTTGGGCAACTAAGGGAATTTTCGATATTTTGGGAATTTTGAAAATTTCAGAATGTTTTGGACAATTTGAGTGGTTTAAAAAAGTTTGAGATGAGTTTTTTAAAAAATTGGGTAGTTTGGGTTATTTGGGAAAATTTAAGGTTTCAGGGATTTGGTAGTTTTGAGAATGTTTGAGGGCAAAAGGCTAAATTGGGTAGGATTGGGATTCAATAAGATGCTAATCATAAAATTACCCTTTTTTGAACTATGAGACCAAGGGAACTCCCATTATGGATCCTCCATGTGGTTGTCTTTGCTAAACCCAACCTAAGGCTAATGGTTTAGGGAATCATCCACATGAGTTTCCAATAGAGTAAGGGATCAAGCTAGGCATTTTTGGTTAAGGGTTGAGGTTGTGAGTGAAGGTGAGGATTTTTAAGAGTGTGTGTGCAAGACTAACCAACACCACACCACCTAAAGCTAACTTTAAGGCCAAATAGTCTTATAAGGTACTCTTCTTAAGGTCACCTATATTGGCTCCACCTACTAAATTCTAGAAGTTAGAACCAACATGTGGAACTTCATGACGAGCAAAGAAGAGTTTTAGAATTTTCAATGGTGAGGATTCATTTACTAGTCTTCTAGGAATAGTCAACAAGAAAGTCCTATTGCCAGATCCTAGGCTTCTAATGGAGAAACTATACCTCAACCAAAAGTGAGGTCAACAATATTAATTATGGTAGTTATTTTGATAATTTTCTGTGTTTTGCAAAGAAAGTAATTTATAGAATAAGAACATCATATCCAACAATATCCTAAATTTAAATAAAGAATTATATAATGAAATCAATAATTCATTTGGTAGAACTTTTATGAAGATTAAATATATATATATATAATAGAGTGGAAATTTAATTCTCAAGCTTCCTTTACTAAACTTTTGTATCAAAATATGCATGTTTTTATCCACTGTCATTGGGCAAATTATCTTTGGAAATCTCTCCCATCCCCTTCTATTTCTTTTTTCGTATGGAGATACTTTTTAAAGCTTTTACCGTTGGACAATATTCTTAAGCTAAAGGCTTGCGTTTGGCTTTGAGATATTATATTTGCAATTGTGAAACCGATTCAACTTCACATATTTTCTTCGATTGTAAATTTGCTCGTATTGTTTGGCATTAGGTTGGCCTTTATTTCAGTATTACTTTTAAATTGAATGGATATTTGAACTTAGAAAATTACTTTCTTTCCTGGAAGGCTGCTCCTTTATATGATGGTAAGATCGAAGCATTTCCTTTAGTTATTTTTTGGTTCCTTTGAACTACAAGGAATGCTTATAAGTATGAGACGTACACTCATACACATGCTTTTACCACCTCATACATTATTGCTTATTTCCTCAAGGCCTCTCCGCACTTTTTGGTGTACTCTATTTACCAACTGAGGGGTAGGAAGACCTCTTTGATTAGGTGGCAACCCCCCTTGGTTGGGTGGGTTAAATTGAATGTGGATGGTAGCTGGATGGTTAATAGCGCAGGGACAAGAGCAGCTGTCTTTGTTTTTTTGCCTTTCCTATTTGTGCTTCTACACCTTTAGAAGTTGAATGTTTCTCCATTTGGTATGCTTTAAAGGTTGAGGTAATTTTTTGTTTCAAAAGGATATATATTGAGTCTGTTTCACTTGCTATTGTTAACATTTTTAATAAGGCTTCTCCTCCCATTTGGAATATTCTTTGTCTTCTGAATATTATACAGGACTACATTAAAAAACATCACTTAGATATATAAATGCATTTTCTTTTTAGGGAATGTAATTTCCCTACAGACTGGCTTGTTAAACGAGGTTTAAACAAGGTTTTCGTGGGTATTTCACCTCCACCTCAGTTGCAAGTTCTTCTTAATGGTGATTTGCTTGATGTGCCCTTTATCAGACGATAATATATCTCCTTGCCCTTGGGTTTTATGGTTCCTCTTTGCCCTTTATTTTTTATGGTTTTCATGATTATTATGCTTGTTTGCTTTTGGTTTTGGGCCTATTCCGGTTCTGGCATGTCGTGGGTTCTCCTTTTTGCTGTCATCTTATTTTGCTAACCCTGTAATGATTTTGGGGTGGTTTTCCAGAACTATTTTACTTGTGCTTTGGAGTGCAGGACTTCAAAGCTTTTGGAGCATTTGGTTTTGGACCCATTATATCTAATTTATCTTAATTATGTGGACCACTTAAAGTTTATGGATGCTCTCGTCATCACATCTCCTGGTGTTTACTCTTGCTCGTTACAGATTCCTCATTTATTGCACATCAAGCTGTCTCGCACGCAACTTTTGGTGTTTATTCTCTTGTCTACTTTTCAATAAATTTCTATGTTTGGTACACTTTTTGGTTTAGCTGTGTTTTTTTGGG
>JXCR01136529.1:0-32316 GCA_002079205.1 Phalaenopsis hybrid cultivar | reverse complement strand
GTGGAGCTGAGTCCGAAAGGGTTATTGAATCTACATCCCTATATCTTCTCTTTTTTTTTTGCTTCAGGGGGACCTTTTTGATGGCCCTCATCTTAGGCTTGTAACCCTTTTTTGATTTCAAAAGAAAATTTTCTTGGCAAAATATATATATCCTTTTTGCTCTTTTTTTCTCTTTTTGTGTGGAGTTGTACTGCAGAAAGATGAACCCCTAGGTTTTCATGTATTTTTCCTTAATTTTAGTGGGGATCCTCTTTCCCTCCCCAATTTTGTAACCCTTTTTTATATTAACATGTAAAGAACCACGAGTCGCTCTTTTATTATATATATATATATATATATATATATATATATATATATATATATATATATATATAGAGAGAGAGAGAGAGAAGGATCGCAGCATCCAACCAATTCCAGCCATACCGAAAATTAAAGGTGGTAAGAATGTAAAACATTGAGAACACCACCCAGCAAACCTCAGCTACTAGAAAAACCAAAAAAAAAAAAAGAGGAAAAATAGTGACCAAAAAAGGCACCCCGAAGCTAACAACATCCAGAAAATCCGCACAAAGTGCCTCAAAAGCATCGCCAAAATAAAGCCATAGATTGGCAGGCGGCCAAGCCGAAAAAAATAAAATATAGTGAAGCTAACCAAAATATTACAACCATGAAAAAGGGTTGTCCAAAGCATTAACATCTAAGGTAAGGAGAATCAAGCAGATCGCCATTAAGAAGAGTGCGTAGATGCAACAAGGGTAGGGTAGCACAACTAACATTAGTAGAATTCATGGCTNGTAGTAAGAATGTAAAACATTGAGAACACCACCCAGCAAACCTCAGCTACTAGAAAAACCAAAAAAAAAAAAGAGGAAAAATAGAGACCAAAAAAGGCACCCCAAAGCTAACAACATCCAGAAAATCCGCACAAAGTGCCTCAAAAGCATTGCCAAAATAAAGCCATAGATTGGCAGGCGGCCAAACCGAAAAAAATAAAATATGGTGAAGTTAACCAAAATGTCACAACCATGAAAAAGGGTTGTCCAAAGCATTAACATCTAAGGTAAGGAGAATCAAGCAGATCGCCATTGAGAAGAGTGCGTAGATGCAACAAGGGTAGGGTAGCACAACTAACATTAGTAGAATTCATGGCCAAACGAGCTAACCAATTAGCCGGAGGGTTCCCTTCTCTATTAATGAAAGATAAACAAAAAACTAAATTGTATCTATTGATATAATAATGAATTCTGTTCATATTGGCTTGCAAATCCCATTGAGGTGTAGTGGTATTGTAGAACTCATCCAAAACCGTTTGAGAATCCATCTCATAAATAATTTTAGAGAAATTAAGATGAGCCCCAACCTGAAAAGTTGAAAGGAAAGCCCAACTTTTGACCTCCAATGGTGAGGCGACGTAAATAGGAGAGGAAAAATAAAATCAAGGTTGTCCAACATGATTCCATAAAATCCCCCCTCACTCGCCGCGGTGGAGATCCAACTTTCATCCATATTATATTTAACCCGGTCCGTTGGTGGGGGTTGCCATCTGAAGATGGCCATCCTACCCACTTTACACTGCATAATAACACCAGACAAAGATATGGAACGGAAAGCCCTTTTGAAAAGAGCTAAGATATTATAGACCATGTTATAAGGAGAAAAAAAATTATTACCATACTTAGCCTCATTTCTCGCGAACCACATAAACCAAAGAAACACAAGGGGATACCACCACAGATTTTTATCCACAAAAATAGCAATTTTCCAAGTATAAAGATAATCCTCAATAGAAGAAGAAAGCAGCCATTTAATGTTGAAATGGTTACCCAACATATTCCAAATATCAACAGCAAAAGGACAAAGAAAAAAAAATGCGCAACCGTTTTAGAGTCCTTTTTACATAAATAACATTGAGACACCATAATCAAATCTTTAAGCTTCAAAATATCATCCAAAAGCAAAAAATTAAGGAAAAATCTCCATAAGAAAAAAGAGATAGAAGGAGAAATAAGCTTGTGCCAAATAACTTGACTCCACCTCCAAGCATTATAAGGATAGATATTAGAATAAAGCATTTTGNATCTTTAAGCTTCAAAATATCATCCAAAAGCAAAAAATTAAGGAAAAATCTCCATAAGAAAAAAGAGATAGAGGAGAAATAAGCTTGTGCCAAATAACCTGACTCCACCTCCAATCACTATAAGGATAGATATTAGAATAAAGCATTTTTGTAGGGGATAAACCAGTAGTAGATTTCCATATATGAGAGTCCTTCATATTATTTTTTATCGGATGTTTAGCAATCTTTGCTACCTCATGAGCACCAAAAAGATCATTTAATTTATTGACGTCTCAATTACCATGAAGCCAAAGATCCAAAATAATTAAATTAGGGCATTTGGGATGGCTCTGGGATCAAACTTGTTTTGTCGCTGATGATGTGTTGAGGCAAAACAAAGACACTAAAACACATACAAATGATAATATGTCAGTTTTGTTTGGAAGAGCATTTCAAAAAGAGTCTTTCCTTGGAGAAGGGATGTTGGTGTTCGGTTGATCAGGAAGGTGGCAGTCAGGATTGCATCTCCCCAAAATTTTTTGGGTAAATTAGCTTAAAATAATAAGGCTCGGGCTATATTAAGTAAGTGGTGATGTTTTCTTATGGCTACACCATTTTGTTGCGGAGTGGAGACACAACTTTATTGGTGAATGATGCCTTTGTCGAGATAGTGATTCCTCAATATGAATTCAGGACCACTATCACTTCAAATTATTTTGACTTTTAGATTGATCTATCTTTCAACGAGGTTTATGAACTTGATGATGTATGAATGTGTATCTAAATTATGGTTCATCAAATAAGTCCATGTGCATCGAGTATAATCATCAGGAATTGTGAGAACATACAGCGCTCCTGTGATTGAATGAACTTGGTATCTTCCCCAATTGTCAACATGAATTAATTCAAAAGGTGTTTTTGAGTTAATGAAATTTGTTTGAAAAGATAAATGAGTTTTTTTAGCCAATGGGCAAATTAAACAATCAAAAACATTACAAATTTTCTTGTTCTCATATAGATCATGCCATGCCGCAACACAAGATTTTCACCCAACCCCCATTGATAATGTCAAACCAAAATATTGCCCTCACCAACGTCCCAAAAAATAAAATCACTAGCTAGCATTCTCGCTTTAAGAATGGCTTTCCAAATTCTAGAGTCACCGGGCTTCCATTGAACAACAGTCGGATGATGGTAAAAGCAGTATTTATAAAAGAGGAATTTAGCCAGTAAGGAATCATTGGAACGAAATTTAAACTAAAGCTTGCACATATTAATGTTAGAGGTTTTATTAAAACTTTTGAGCCCTAACCCTCCAGCAGAGATAGGCTTGCCAAATTTATGAAAAGAAGACCAATGCTTATTAGAATAACCATCGAACTAGAGAAACTGATTGAAAATCTCTCCAGAGAAATTTGGGTGGTCTTCTTGAGATTAAGAATTTGCAAGACGTACAAAGGAATACTAAAAAAATACTTTTAAGCAAGGTGAGGCGGACCCCATTAGAGAGAAAGATATTCCTCCAATCCTAACTTTTATTTTTGATCCTTTCGACCACCTCATCTAATTGGGTTTGCTTTCTACGCCCCCTCTAAAGATTGACCCCAAGATACTTAATAAGAAGAGAGGCAGAGTGAAAGCCAGAAAAAGAGATAGCCCAAGAGGCAACAGAGCTTTTAACATTCTTTCCAAAGAAAAAACATTTTTGTTTGTTAAACTGTAACCCAGAAGCTTGTTGAAATTCCACAAGAGCCCTCATCAAGACCTTGATGGTAGATTTACTGGCATTATTGAAAAGGATAACATCATCCGCATAAGCAAGTTGACTAACAAGAACCACGGACTTATGACTGAAATGAGTCTACATCTTGTGAAGCTGCATGTTATTGAAAAGGTGAGTAAAGAAATTAAAAGCAATGATGAAAATTGTAGGAGATAAGGGATCACCTTGCTTGATGTTTGTCTAGGCAGAGAAGAAACCATAAGATTTGCATACACCATAACTCTAAAGTGATTATTCTGAAGCCACCGTTGAATTAAGGAAATGAAGTTATAGTGAAAACCACAAGCACGCAAAATGTTAATGATAAAATTTCAACTAATAGTGTCAAAGGTCTTTTTAATTTCAAGCTTTAAGATCATATTACCACCCCGACACTTTTTATCAAGATCTTTAATAAGCTCTTGAGCAAATAAAATGTTATTAGTGATTTCCTCGCCCTTAACAAAATTAGACTGAAGGGGTGAGATGATCTTAGGTAACATAGGTTGAAGTCTAGAAAGCATCAATTTTCTTAAAACTTTGGAAATGACAGAGGTGAGGGAAATAAGATGAAATTTAGCCCAAATGGACTTATTGTTACCCTTAAGGATGAGCAAAATCATGGAAGAAGTGAAATACTTCCTAGGGACTTCCCCTCAAAAGAAACTTTCAACAGCAAGGATGACATCCTTCTTGATTAGATCCCAATAAGAAACATAAAAAAAAGAGGTAAAACTATCCAGACCCGGATCAAAGCCAAAAAAATATCCTGCTCAATGGGGACCTCACAAAGGGAGAAGGAGGACACATACTCCTGCTCATCATAAAAAAGAGTAGTTATGAACGGAGAAAACTGAGAGGTCATCATAAAGAGATCAATGAAATGATCAATAGCACTTTGACCAACATCCTTATCTTGAGTATAAAAAGACCCAGAAAAGGAACAAATTTTAAGGATAGTATTAATATTCTTCCTATGCTTAATGGAGGCATGAAAATATTTTTGTTGTACGGTCCGTAGAGGAAACGTGGATATCATTAGCTTTCTGCTGAAGAAAACTTGCTCCAACGAAATAGCTTCCAAAAGCCTAGAGTGGGCAGTGGCTAATTCATCAACATGTTGAGTAGAACAAATAACTTATTTCTCAAGCTTGTCAACATGTGCTTGAGCCTCTTTAAACCTACTGTGAACATTACCAAAAACATTTAAATTCCACTTACGTAAATGTGAAGCGACCTTTTTATGAAGCTGCCACAGCTTGAACCAAGGATTACCAACACAATCATTATTCAAAACATGTTGCCCAAGATTTAAAAAAATCTTATGAGTGTGTCAGCACTATTTTAGGTTGGAGGAGTTGCCCGTTGGAAGCTTTCGGTCGCCGGAATCAAAATTTGGTCGCTTGCTTCAAAAGGACATTTTAATTTACATATATATGTATAGTTATAGAAAAAATGAAATCAAACTGACCTCATATTTTTCACAGTTTAAGTGAAAGTGCGTTATACCTCTAACCCTATATTTATTCCGAAGGATAAACACAAGACATAAGGATGAGGGTCGATCAAATAAACTAAAAAATACATGACATCCATTTGCTGATGTAAACAGGCTTTGCTGTTGAAGATAGTCATGCTGCCTACAGTTCTAGCTCCAAGCTCCTAATCGTGGTGGGTTCAAGTTTTCTAGTGTGTCAAGTTATGGTGTCAAATTAGATTTCCCTATATATGTAGTTCTTTAAATGTTATGGTGCATGTTAAAAAATGATGCCACCCTCATTCCGGTACCACTATTTTGTATTAGATTCACTTAGTTCAAATGAATTTACTATACTCAAGTTAATGGTTCCATACTTTCATTTAGACCATTGGAAGCCTCGTTAGCAACCGTAGGTTACCTCCTCCGAGGGATTTTTGATCATCTGATAGAGACGTATTAATTTAGTTCCAATTGTAATTTAGTGATGTTTGTGGTTAAGTTTTGAGTTGTTTTATATTTTGAATGTTGTGGTAGTGAATTTTATCTTGGCTGGTTTTAGTTTTGGTTGATGAATATCCTAGCAGTTTTGGTTTTCATACAGTGTGGCATCATTTTTTAACATTCAGGTTTGTGTTTTTTGTTCATACATGCAGGTGAGTAAGCACAGTAATGTACTGAAACGTAAAGTATGTGAAACTTAAAAAAATGCAGGTAAGTAAATCACAATAAAAATGTACCTGGATGGTATTCCCGTCATCTTCAACTGAAACTCAAAATGTATGTGAGAGCATTTATATATTAAAAAAATTTTATGAAAAGTGGGAAGATAAGGTTCTGGCGATCTACCAAATCCTAAATCATATCTTGGTGAGCACATATTAATTCATTTGAGGATGATTTCATTAAGAAAAACATACTAAGTTTAGTAGACCTTTGAGGTTTCTTGAAGGTTACGAGGAAGAAGCAGGTCCATGCTTCCCTCTCACCACTTGTGAAAAGTCTCAAACTCATTTAAACTTATTATGTTGCTTAATAATTCATCCTGTAAATACCTCTAGTTTTTAGTGAGCATCGATGTTTCAATTATCCCTAAGATTATGGTGATTATCATTTGTTATTTAATTTGAGAATTATGTGGGTGAAGATCCTTAAAGGGGCAAGTTAATGTTATTAATACACTTAGAAAATTTTAGTTTTAACTTAGGCTTGTAGTGTTTTAAAGGTGTTTAATTTCTAGTTACATTCACTTTTCTAATTCTCATTTAACCAAATTTGATTTAGCCTAGGTCACTACTAACCCCTTAAGACCTTGGTGGATACATTAGTAATTTTATAAAGAAATTGAATTTTAAGTGATAGTAATCCATCATTAAAACATTTGATTGTCATTTGAACTCCAAATAGAGGTATTAAATTAGTGAGTTATTAACATCCAAAATCATACCCCTATGTCTAAGATTATTTAATTTAATAGACCTCAAAATTTTAATGATTTAGGAAATTGCAAATTTATCATTTAATTAAGAAAAGTGAAATTGGTTTCTACCAATTTATTCCTTATGTTTCAATCACCTGAACATGTTAATTAAGATCAAAGATTGCCCATTTTCCTTCCTTTAATTAAGCCTAAATGTTAATTAAGTCAAAATTTCCAAAATTATACCTTTGCCCCTAAGGCTCTATCACTTCATAATTCATCAAATTTAATTCAAATGAATTTGGAATCTTTATCCTACATCACTCATGGGTCAATTAAGACATCAGAGGAGAAAATGTGATTTTTCAAAATATAATTTAATTTATATAATTATTTACATGGAAAAATAGGAATTTTCAAAGAAAGTTCAATAACATGACGAAGGAAAAGCCTAATCACTTGAATTTTTTACTGGAGGTACACTAAGACCAGAGAAATACTTAGATCAAATTTAATGATTTTATGTGCTTTATTTTAATTATCAAAATTATTTTAAATTATGGAGTATTAATTAATTACAAAATATTTTAAATGTGGAAAATTAAGTTTTACTTTTTTATTAAATCTCGCTAAGTTCAAAGAACTTAGAGACACAAATTTCATATTTTTGTGATTTTTCTTGGAATTATTAGAATTATTTTAGTGAGAAATTAAGAAAAATCCTTTTTTTAGCCATTAAATTTTTTTAATGCTTTAAAATTCAATATCTTCACTTAAAAAATTAGGAAAAATATTTAAATTTCTCATAAGGGCTTACGAAACAATTTAAAAATTTTCATGAATTTTATTAGTTTTGTGATTTTTATTAATTTTTCATTATTTAAATATTTAAAATATGCTTAAAAAAATGAAATTTTTATTCTAATTACAATTTTATTTTTAGAAAATTCCTCTGACAACAGAGAGCTCCCAAAACCAATTTCATAAATTTTTGAGATGTATTTTAATTATTATGATTATTTTGAGTGTTAAAAATGCCATTTAACTTAGAAAATCAAATTAGGTTATAAAATGAACTCCAAATATTTTGAAATTTTTATGGGGAGTCCTCTAAACCTTATGTTACCATGGAGAATTCAATGCAAGTCATTTAGATGTTTATTTTTCCTAAATTAATTTTCTTTTTTCTTTAGGGTTTTGTGTAGATTAGGTGTGTTCTGAATGACTTAGAGCATGATAAATTATTCATAGGGTTCTCTGGTCACAGTGAACCTACCAAAATTTTCTTGTATTTTTTAAGCAATATACTAATTATTATAATTAATTTTCCAAATTAGAAGCATAAACTTGAAAAATATAGATATTGGTCTAGGGTCTCCTTTGACTTTTAAAAAATCAAGGAATATCCCCCATGACACAGGCAATAACTTGCCAAAATATCAAGCCATGGTGAAATACTTGAATGCATGGAGAATCAAGATACTTAAAGTAGTATTTAATTAATTAAAAATAAAACATACATCAAATAAATTCAAAACATTTCCACATTATTTTCCTCTGTTCACTGAGCACTAGAATATTTTTATTTTATTTCGTAATTTTTCTATGCAAATATATGATTTTTCAAAGTTATGTGAATTTAAATAAATAGAAAAACCACTATTTTTCTATTTAAGTGACACGACGCAGCGTCAAAGTACGGCGGCTCGGAAGCTCCACGCAACATTCTCTGGTTCGGCATTATCATCCACCTCAGCGCTGACTCAGCCCACAAATCAAGTATGAATGTGTTGTCCGACTCGATCTCGTCCATCCATCCAATACACGCTCGATCGAACGACTTCCCATCATCGTCCCTGATAGCCAAAAACTCTGACCGTTAACATTAAAACCTTAAGATCTCACTCAATTCTCAAGCAAAGTTGTTTGTGTTTGATCCTATAAACTCGTTTAAGTGAGACGAACATATCCATATGGTAAACATGCCATTAAATTAGATATATACAAGTGTAGAATCAAAACAAGCTCAGGACAGTGGGGAGGTTTATACCTTTGCTCTGAGAAGGAAAGCTTCAATCAGAGGTTCTTGGCTCTTTCGTGGAGGTCCAAGGAGGCTAGGGATGAAGCCTCTTGCTGTGGTGAAATGCCTAGACCCAGATTCAATCAAAGCCGAATTTGGGTGTTGATCAAATTCTAAGGTAGAGGCTCTCTATGAGGGGGATTTGATGGGGGAACTTCCTCTCTCAGTGTCAGGATGGTGTGGGTGAGCTTAGTATGATTTTGAAGGAGTCTCAGAGAGTGTCCTCTTTTTGCCTTAATTTTCAAGTTCAAAATTAGGGTTGCACAGAGGGAATTAGGGCAAGAGGACAGTGGAGCCGAGCTTCTATATGCTGTGGGGGGTGTTTGGAATCAAATGGATAGAGTTCCATTAAGGTTGGTTTCGGCCTCTCTTCTAGCCATAGGGGATGGCTTCTTAAATAGAGGAGACATGGGGCTTCAATTGGGCTAGCTAGTGGGTTAGCCAAACTGCTCAGGTGGAGGGAGATGGCCTCAATCCTTTAATTGGATTGGGAGAGCTTGGATTGGCTTAATTGGATGTTTGACCATTTTTGGCCCTCTTGGGTTGGTGTTTTTCGGGGACCCAGGTGGTGGCTGGCTAAGGCTAAGTCACTTCTTAGCTCAGGGAGGTCAGGGGGTGTTTAATTATAATTTACTCCCATAGGAAAGAAATGATGGAGGAGCTTTTGTGGTTAAGAACTAAAAATGGGAAAATATCCCTTAATTTACGGATCCATTGGTCTATAGCTTGTTTGGGTCGGCCAAAGGGGTTTAGCCTGGTCATAGAGTGTGCTTAGTGGCCGTGGAGTCATCAATTTGGTGGATTTAAGATGACTAGGTCAATTTTGGTGCATGGTTTTAATTTGGGTTTAAATAACCAAAGGTTGGGTTTGGGTTAGGCTAGCCATAAATTTGAGCACAATTGATTAATCAACATTGTGTATATGATCATAGTGAAGGTTTTTTGTGAATTATTTAAATGATTTTGAGTTCAATTGGGGGTTCAATTTGAAGGATTTGGGGATTTAGGTCAATTTGGGCATGTTGGGCTAGAATTGGGTCTAGGTTGGCCTAAGGTTGGGCTAAGTCCAAATTGATTGTTGAAGATGGTCTATGTGAACATCATGAAGAATTTTTAACATAAATTGGGTGTCAATTTTGGGGTTAGGGCAATCAATTTGGTGGAATCTGGGGACATAACCAATTTAGGGCAAATTTAGGGATTTTTGGACTTAAGTTCAAATTGAAAGCAATTGAGGCCTCTCCAAGGCCAATTGATGGTCAAATTTGATGTGAAGGATTATTATGAAATGTTCTCAACATAAATTGTGGCAAATTGAGTAGGTTATGTGGTTCAATTTGGTGGGATTAAGTCATAGGGCCCAAATTGGGGGCTTGATTTTAATCAAAATTGGGCTCAAAGAATGGACCAATTATTGTTGGATTTAGTTTAGGTTTGTTATATGAAAGGTGAATTTGACTTTAAGATTGAAATTAGGGGAAAATGGGACCAAATTGATGGACATTTAGGGTAAATTTGGGAAAGTTGGGCCTTTAAAGGCTATTCGAGGGTTTTGGTCAAAATGATCAAATTAGTTAAATTGGGTTAACAAATTGGTTTTGGAGACTTTTGAAGTGATTTTGGAGGTCTTGGGAAAGTTTCGGTTGCCAAGTTATTTTTGTAATTTTGGCAATTTTTGGGTATTTTGGAAATTTTGGTATTTTTGGGTGGGTTTGGGTAATTTGGGTATCTTCAAATGGTTTGAAATGATTTTTGAACAAATTTAGATATTTTTGGTGAATTCGAGAATTTTGACAAAATTTGAGGTTCCAAGGGTATCTAGGTAATTTAGGGGATTTTGGAGCAAAATGCTAAGTTAGATATTTTTGGTGGAATTGGGCTACCAATCACCATATATGAGCTATGGAAACCCCATTTGGGTCCTCTATGAAATGGTCTTAGTTAAACCCTAACATAGAGCTAGTTAGTTTAGAGNTAAACCAGTAGTAGATTTCCATATATGAGAGTCCTTCATATTATTTTTTATCGGATGTTTAGCAATCTTTGCCACCACATGAGCACCAAAAGGATCATTTAATTTATTGACGTCCCAATTACCATGAAGCCAAAGATCCGAAATAATTAAATTAGGGCATTTGGGATGGCTCTGGGATCAAACTTGTTTTGTCGCTGATGATGTGTTGAGGCAAAACAAAGACACTAGAACACATAGAAATGATAATATGTCAGTTTTTTTTGGAAGAACATTTCAAAAAGAGTCTTTCCTTGGAGAAGGGATGTTGGTGTTCGGTTGATCAGGAAGGTGGCAGTCAGGATTGCATCTCCCCAAAATTTTTTGGGTAAATTAGCTTAAAATAATAAGGCTCGGGCTATATTAAGTAAGTGGTGATGTTTTCTTATGGCTACACCATTTTTTTGCGGAGTGGAGACACAACTTTATTTGTGAATGATGCCTTTGTCGAGATAGAGATTCCTCAATATGAATTTAGGACCACTATCACTTCAAATGATTTTGACTTTTAGATTGATCTATCTTTCAACGAGGTTTATGAACTTGATGATGTATGAATGTGTATCTAAATTATGGTTCATCAAATAAGTCCATGTGCATCGAGTATAATCATCAGCAATTGTGAGAACATACAGCGCTCCTGTGATTGAATGAACTTGGTATCCTCCCCAAATGTCAACATGAATTAATTCAAAAGGTGTTTTTGAGTTAATGAAACTTGTTTGAAAAGACAAATGAGTTTTTTTAGCCAATGGGCAAATTAAACAATCGAAAACATTACAAATTTTCTTGTTCTCATATAGATCATGCCATGCCGCAACACAAGATTTTCACCCAACCCCCATTGATCATGTAAAACCAAAATATTGCCCTCACCAACGTCCCAAAAAATAAAATCACTAGCTAGAATTCTCGCTTTAAGAATGGCTTTCCAAATTTTAGAGTCACCAAGCTTCCATTGAACAACAGTCGGATCATGGTAAGAGCAGTATTTATAAAAGAGGAATTTAGCCAGTAAGGAATCATTGGAACGAAATTTAAACTAAAGCATGCACATATTAATGTTAGAGGTTTGATTAAGACTTTTGAGCCCTAACCCTCCAGCAGAGATAGGCTTGCAAAATTTATGAAAAGAAGACCAATTCTTATTAGAATAACCACCGAACTAGAGAAACCGATTGAAAATCTCTCCAGAGAAATTTTGGTGGTCTTCTTGAGATTAAGAACTTGCAAGGCGTACAAATGGAATACTAAAAAAAATACTTTTAAGCAAGGTGAGGCAGACCCCATTAGAGAGAAAGATATTCCTCCAATCCTAACTTTTATTTTTGATCCTTTTGACCACCTCATTTAATTGGGTTTGCTTTCTACGCCCCCTCTAAAGATTGACCCCAAGATACTTAATAAGAAGAGAGGCAGAGTGAAAGCCAGAAAAAAAGATAGCCCAAGAGGCAATAGAGCTTTTAACATTCTTTCCAAAGGAAAAACATTTTTGTTTGTTAAACTGTAACCCAGAAGCTTGTTGAAATTCCACAAGAACCCTCATCAAGACCTTGATGGTAGATTTACTGGCATTATTAAAAAGGATAACATCATCTGCATAAGCAAGTTGACTAACAAGAACCGTGGACTTAAGACTGAAATGAGTCTACGTCTTGTGAAGCTGCATGTTATTGAAAAGGTGAGTAAAGAAATTAAAAGCAATGATGAAAATTGTAGGAGATAAGGGATCACCTTGCTTGATGTTTGTCTAGGCAGAGAAGAAACCATAAGATTTGCATACACCATAACTCTAAAGTGATTATTCTGAAGCCACCGTTGAATTAAGGAAATGAAGTTATAGTGAAAACCACAAGCACGCAAAATGTTAATGATAAAATTTCAACTAATAGTGTCAAAGGTCTTTTTAATTTCAAGCTTTAAGATCATATTACCACCCCGACACTTTTTATCAAGATCTTTAATAAGCTCTTGAGCAAATAAAATGTTATTAGTGATTTCCTCGCCCTTAACAAAATTAGACTGAAGGGGTGAGATGATCTTACGTAACATAGGTTGAAGTCTAGAAAGCATCAATTTTCTTAAAACTTTGGAAAGGACAGAGGTGAGGGAAATAAGATGAAATTTAGCCCAGATGGACTTATCATTACCCTTAAGGATGAGCACAATCATGGAAGAAGTGAAATACTTCCTAGGGACTTCCCCTCAAAAGAAACTTTCAACAGCAAGGATGACATCCTTCTTGATTAGATCCCAATAAGAAACATAAAAAAAAGAGGTAAAACTATCCAGACCCGGATCAAAGCCAAAAAAATATCCTGCTCAATGGGGACCTCACAAAGGGAGAAGGAGGACACATACTCCTGCTCATCATAAAAAAAGAGTAGTTATGAACGGAGAAAACTGAGAGGTCATCATAAAGAGATCAATGAAATGATCAATAGCACTTTGACCAACATCCTTATCTTGAGTATAAAAAGACCCAGAAAAGGAACAAATTTTAAGGATAGTATTAATATTCTTCCTATGCTTAATGGAGGCATGAAAATATTTTTGTTGTACGGTCCGTAGAGGAAAAGTGGATATCATTAGCTTTCTGCTGAAGAAAAATTGCTCCAAAGAAATAGCTTCCAAAAGCCTAGAGTGGGCAGTGGCTAAATCATCAACATGTTATGTAGAACAAATAACTTATTCCTCAAGCTTGTCTACATGTGCTTGAGCCTCTTTAAACCTACTGTGAACATTACCAAAAACATTTAAATTCCACTTACGTAAATGTGAAGCGACCTTTTTATGAAGCTGCCACAGGTTGAACCAAGGATTACCAACACAATCATTATTCAAAACATGTTGCCCAAGATTTAAAAAGATCTCATGAGTGTGTCAGCACTATTTTTGGTTGGAGGAGTTGCCCGTTGGAAGCTTTCGGTCGCCGGAATCAAAATCTCGTCGCCTGCTTCAAAAGGACATTTTAAATTACATATATATGTATAGTTATAGAAAAAATGAAATCAAACTGACCTCATATTTTTCACAGTTTAAGTGAAAGTGCGTTATACCTCTAACCCTATATTTATTCCGAAGGATAACCACAAGACATAAGGATGAGGGTCAATCAAATAAACTGAAAAATACATGACATCCATTTGGTCTGCGAAACCATTTATCTGCCGACAAGTTCCTCTATTTTATACACAAAAATAAATAGGTTTTATTTGAAGTTGGGTTTGGATAAGCTTCCTATAAGGGCAAGCCCCTATAGTTAATTACATCTTAAATGACCGAAAACACTTAAGAAAACTCTCGATAAAAACTAAGGATATTATCTTTAAGGAGGTCAAAAGGGCAAGACTTTCAAAGAAATTGGGCAAAGAGGTGTGAAATGGGAATAACTCAAATTTGAAACATTTTATTGTAGAATCCGAAGGAGGAAGAACTAGGGGATGTCATAGATCCGAAGGAGATCCTCGGTGACTTCCCAATCTATACTATTGTTTGGCTTAAATTTTTAGGAGAAATATTTAAATGCTTCATCCTTCAAATTTTATTAATTTAAGAATTACATTTATGTGAAACGATCACACAAATAGCCTGGAAGATGTTAGTGTTTAAGTCGTGATGAATGACAACCTCAGAATCCTAAGACGAGTTAGGGCTTATATTGTATAACAAAGCTATACAAGGGCCTAAAGATGAGAAGAGAATTTATGTTGCATAAGCAAACTACCTCGAAGTCCTATGGCTTGGTTGTTTAATTCTAAGGAAGGAAATTGGTTTAGCTGAAGTAAACAGGCTTTGCTGTTGAAGATAGTCATGCTGCCTACAGTTCTAGCTCCAAGCTCCTAATCGTGGCGGGTTCAAGTTTTCTAGTATGTCAAGTTATGGTGTCAAATTAGATTTCCCTATATTTGTAGTTCTTTAAATGTTATGGTGCATGTTAAAAAATGATGCCACCCTCATTCCGGTACCACTATTTTGTATTGGATTCACTTAATTCAAATAAATTTACTAAACTCAAGTAATGGTTCCATACTTTTATTTAGACCATGGGAATCCTCGTTAGCAACCGTAGGTTACCTCCTCCGAGGGATTTTCGATCATCTGATAGAGACGTATTAATTTAGTTCCAATTGTTATTTAGTGATGTTTGTGGTTAAATTTTGAGTTGTTTTATATTTTGAATGTTGCGGTAGTGAATTTTATCTTGGTTGGTTTTAGTTTTGGTTGATGAATATCCTAGCAGTTTTGGTTTTCATACAGGGTGGCATCATTTTTTAACATTCAAGTTTGTGTTTTTTGTTCATACATGCAGGTGAGTAAGCACAGTAATGCATTGAAACGTAAAGTATGTGAAACTAAAAAAAATGCAGGTAAGTAAATCACAATAAAAATGTACCTGGATGGTATTCCCGTCATCTTCAACTGAAACTCAAAATGTATGTGAGAGCATTTATATATTAAAAGCATTTTATGAAAAGTGGGAAAATAAGGTTCTGGCGATCTACCAAATCCTAAATCATATCTTGGTGAGCACATATTAATTAATTTGAGGATGATTTCATTAAGTAAAACATACTAAGTTTAGTAGACCTCTGAGGTTTCTTGAAGGTTACGAGGAAGAAGCAGGTCCATGCTTCCCTCTCACCACTTGTGAAAAGTCTCAAACTCATTTAAACTTATTATGTTGCTTAATAATTCATCCTGTAAATACCTCTAGTTTTTAGTGAACATCGATGTTTCAATTATCCTTAAGATTATGGTGATTATCATTTGTCATTTAATTTGAGAATTATGTGGGTGAAGATCCTTAAAGGGGCAAGTTAATGTTATTAATACACTTAGAAAATTTTAGTTTTAACTTAGGCTTGTAGTGTTTTAAAGGTGTTTAATTTCTAGTTACATTCACTTTTCTAATTCTCATTTAACCAAATTTTATTTAGCCTAGGTCACTACTAACCCCTTAAGACCTTGGTGGATACATTAGTAATTTTTTAAAGAAATTGAATTTTAAGTGATAGTAATCCATCATTAAAACATTTGATTGTCATTTGAACTCCAAATAGAGGTATTAAATTAGTGAGTTATTAACATCCAAAATCATACCCCTATGTCTAAGATTATTTAATTTAATAGATCTCCAAATTTTAATGATGTAGGAAATTGCAAATTTATCATTTAATTAAGAAAAGTGAAATTGGTTTCTACCAATTAATTCCTTATGTTTCAATCACCTGAACATGTTAATTAAGATCAAAGATTGCCCATTTCNCAAATTTTAATGATTTAGGAAATTGCAAATTTATCATTTAATTAAGAAAAGTGAAATTGGTTTCTACCAATTTATTCCTTATGTTTCAATCACCTGAACATGTTAATTAAGATCAAAGATTGCCCATTTTCCTTCCTTTAATTAAGCCTAAATGTTAATTAAGTCAAAATTTCCAAAATTATACCTTTGCCCCTAAGGCTCTATCACTTCATAATTCATCAAATTTAATTCAAATGAATTTGGAATCTTTATCCTACATCACTCATGGGTCAATTAAGACATCAGAGGAGAAAATGTGATTTTTCAAAATATAATTTAATTTATATAATTATTTACATGGAAAAATAGGAATTTTCAAAGAAAGTTCAATAACATGACGAAGGAAANCATCACTCATGGGTCAATTAAGACATCAGAGGAGAAAATGTGATTTTTCAAAATATAATTTAATTTATATAACTATTTACATGGAAAAATAGGAATTTTCAAAGAAAGTTCAATAACTTGACGAAGGAATAGCCTAATCACTTGAATTTTTTACTGGAGGTACACTAAGACCAGAGAAATACTTAGATCAAATTTAATGATTTTATGTGCTTTATTTTAATTATCAAAATTATTTTAAATTATGGAGTATTAATTAATTACAAAATATTTTAAATGTGGAAAATTAAGTTTTACTTTTTTATTAAATCTCGCTAAGTTCAAAGAACTTAGAGACACAAATTTCATATTTTTGTGATTTTTCTTGGAATTATTAGAATTATTTTAGTGAGAAATTAAGAAAAATCCTTTTTTTAGCCATTAAATTTTTTTAAAGCTTTAAAATTCAATATCTTCACTTAGAAAATTAGGAAAAATATTTAAATTTCTCACAAGGGCTTACCAAACCATTTAAAAATTTTCATGACNTCTTGGAATTATTAGAATTATTTTAGTGAGAAATTAAGAAAAATCCTTTTTTTAGCCATTAAATTTTTTTAATGCTTTAAAATTCAATATCTTCACTTAAAAAATTAGGAAAAATATTTAAATTTCTCATAAGGGCTTACGAAACAATTTAAAAATTTTCATGAATTTTATTAGTTTTGTGATTTTTATTAATTTTTCATTATTTAAATATTTAAAATATGCTTAAAAAAATGAAATTTTTATTCTAATTACAATTTTATTTTTAGAAAATTCCTCTGACAACAGAGAGCTCCCAAAACCAATTTCATAAATTTTTGAGATGTATTTTAATTATTATGATTATTTTGAGTGTTAAAAATGTCATTTAACTTAGAAAATCAAATTAGGTTATAAAATGAACTCCAAATATTTTGAAATTTTTATGGGGAGTCCTCTGAACCTTATGTTACCATGGAGAATTCAATGCAAGTCATTTAGATGTTTATTTTTCCTAAATTAATTTTCTTTTTGNACTTAGAAAATCAAATTAGGTTATCAAATGAACTCCAAATATTTTGAAATTTTTATGGGGAGTCCTCTAAACCTTATGTTACCATGGAGAATTAAATGCAAGTCATTTAGATGTTTATTTTTCCTAAATTAATTTTCTTTTTTCTTTAGGGTTTTGTGTAGATTAGGTGTGTTCTGAATGACTTAGAGCATGATAAATTATTCATAGGGTTCTCTGGTCACAGTGAACCTACCAAAATTTTCTTGTTTTTGTTAAGCAATATACTAATTATTATAATTAATTTTCCAAATTAAAAGCATAAACTTGAAAAATATAGATATTGGTCTAGGGGTCTCCTTTGGCTTTTAAAAAATCAAGGAATATCCCCCATGACACAGGCAATAACTTGCCAAAATATCAAGCCATGGTGAAATACTTAAATGCATGGAGAATAAAGATACTTGGAGTAGTATTTAATTAATTAAAAATAAAACATACATCAAACAAATTCAAAACATTTCCACATTGTTTTCCTCTGTTCACTGAGCACTAGAATATTTTTATTTTATTTTGTAATTTTTCTATGCAAATATATGATTTTTCAAAGTTATGTGAATTTAAATAAATAGAAAAACCACTATTTCTCTATTTAAGTGAAACGACGCAACATCAAAGTACGGCGGCTCGGAAGCTCCACGCAACATTCTCTGGTTCGGCATTATCGTCCACCTCAGCGCTGACTCAGCCCACGAATCATGTATGAAGGTGTTGTCCGGCTTGATCTCGTCCATCCATCCAGTACACGCTCGATCAAACGACTTCCCATCATCGTCCCCGATAGCCAAAACCTGTGACCGTTAACATTAAAACCTTAAGATCTCACTCATTTCTCAACCAAACTTGTTTGTGTTTGATCCTATAGACTCGTTTAAGTGAGACGAACATATCCATATGGTAAACATGCCATTAAATTAGATATATACAAGTGTAGAATCAAAACAAGCTCAGGACAGTGGGGAGGTTTATACCTTTGCTCTGAGAAGGAAAGCTTCAATCAGAGGTTCTTGGCTCTTTCGTGGAGGTCCAAGGAGGCTAGGGATGAAGCCTCTTGCTGTGGTGAAATGCCTAGAGCCAGATTCAATCAAAGCCGAATTTGGGTGTTTATCAAAGTCTAGGGTAGAGGCTCTCTGTGAGGGGGATTTGATGGGGGAACTTCCTCTCTCAGTGTCAGGATGGTGTGGGTGAGCTTAGTTTGATTTTGAAGGAGTCTCAGAGAGTGTCCTCTTTTTGCCTTAATTTTCAAGTTCAAAATTAGGGTTGCACAGAGGGAATTAGGGCAAGGGGACAGTGGAGCTGAGCTTCTATTTGCTGTGGGANTCAGAGAGTGTCCTCTTTTTGCCTTAATTTTCAAGTTCAAAATTAGGGTTGCACAGAGGGAATTAGGGCAAGAGGACAGTGGAGCCGAGCTTCTATATGCTGTGGGGGGTGTTTGGAATCAAATGGATAGAGTTCCATTAAGGTTGGTTTCGGCCTCTCTTCTAGCCATAGGGGATGGCTTCTTAAATAGAGGAGACATGGGGCTTCAATTGGGCTAGCTAGTGGGTTAGCCAAACTGCTCAGGTGGAGGGAGATGGCCTCGAGCCTCTAATTGGATTGGGAGAGCTTGGATTGGCTTAATTGGGTGTTTGACCATTTTTTGCCTTCTTGGGTTGGTGTTTTTCGGGGTNGAGGAGACATGGGGCTTCAATTGGGCTAGCTAGTGGGTTAGCCAAACTGCTCAGGTGGAGGGAGATGGCCTCAATCCTTTAATTGGATTGGGAGAGCTTGGATTGGCTTAATTGGATGTTTGACCATTTTTGGCCCTCTTGGGTTGGTGTTTTTCGGGGACCCAGGTGGTGGCTGGCTAAGGCTAAGTCACTTCTTAGCTCAGGGAGGTCAGGGGGTGTTTAATTATAATTTACTCCCATAAGAAAGAAATGATGGAGGAGCTTTTGTGGTTAAGGCCTAGAAATGGGAAAAAATCCCTTAATTTACGGATCCATTGGTCTATAGCTTGTTCGGGTCGGCCAAAGGGGTTTAGCCTGGTCATAGAGTGTGCTTAGTGGCTNTGGCTGGCTAAGGCTAAGTCACTTCTTAGCTCAGGGAGGTCAGGGGGTGTTTAATTATAATTTACTCCCATAGGAAAGAAATGATGGAGGAGCTTTTGTGGTTAAGAACTAAAAATGGGAAAATATCCCTTAATTTACGGATCCATTGGTCTATAGCTTGTTTGGGTCGGCCAAAGGGGTTTAGCCTGGTCATAGAGTGTGCTTAGTGGCCGTGGAGTCATCAATTTGGTGGATTTAAGATGACTAGGTCAATTTTGGTGCATGGTTTCAATTTGGGTTTAAATAACCAAAGGTTGGGTTTGGGTTAGGCTAGCCATAAATTTGAGCACAATTGATTAATCAAAATTGTGTATATGATCATAGTGAAGGTTTTTTGTGAATTATTTAAATTATTTTGAGTTCAATTGGGGGTTCAATTTGAAGGATTTGGGGATTTAGGTCAATTTGGGCATGTTGGGCTAGAATTGGGTCTAGGTTGGGCTAAGGTTGGGCTAAGTCCAAATTGATTGTTGAAGATGGTCTATGTGAACATCATGAAGAATTTTTAACATAAATTGGGTGTCAATGTTGGGGTTAGGGCAATCAATTTGGTGGAATTTGGGGACATAACCAATTTAGGGCAAATTTAGGGATTTTTAGACTTTAGTTCAAATTGAAAGCAATTGAGGCCTCTCCAAGGCCAATTGATGGTTAAATTTGATGTGAAGGATTTTTATAAAATGTTCTCAACATAAATTGTGGCAAATTGAGTAGGTTATGTGGTTCAATTTGGTGGGATTAAGTCATAGGGCCCAAATTGGGGGCTTGATTTAGATCAAAATTGGGCTCAAAGCTTGGACCAATTATTGTTGGATTTAGTTTAGGTTTGTTATATGAAAGGTGAATTTGACTTTAAGATTGAAATTAGGGGAAAATGGGACCAAATTGATGGACATTTAGGGTAAATTTGGGAAAGTTGGGCCTTTAAAGGCTATTTGAGGATTTTTTTCAAAATGATCAAATTAGTTAAATTGGGTTAACAAATTGGTTTTGGAGACTTTTGAAGTGATTTTGGAGGTCTTGGGAAAGTTTCGGTCTCCAAGTTATTTTTGTATATTTGGCAATTTTTGGGTATTTTGGAAAATTTGGTATTTTTGGGTGGTTTTGGGTAATTTGGTTATCTTCAAATGGTTTGAAATGATTTTTGAACAAATTTGGACATTTTGGGTGAATTCGAGAATTTTGACCAAATTTGAGGTTCCAAGGGTATCTAGGTAATTTGGGGGTTTTTGGAGCAAAATGCTAAGTTAGATATTTTTGGTGGAATTGGGCTACCAATCACCATATATGAGCTATGGAAACCCCATTTGGGTCCTCTATGAAATGGTCTTAGCTAAACCCTAGCATAGAGCTAGTTAGTTTAGAGGACCATCTACATGAGTTTCCCGAAAGATTAAGAGATCAAAGTCTTTTATGTTTAGGGTTGTGAGTGATTGTGGGTGAGAGTGAGAGTAAGTGAGTGAACAAGCTCCAGACTAACAGTCCTATGGGGACTCATCTTGAGGTTCCTCTTATTGACCCCACCTACTAAGTGCTAGAGATTAGGACAAATATGTGAAACTTCAAGTTGAGCAAAGAGTGTAGAATTTCTAATGGTGATGGTTCCTTTTCTAGTTTTTTTAGAAATAGTCAATAATAAAGTCCTATGGCTGGATCCTAGGCTACTAAAGAGGAAAAGATAAACATCAACCAAAAGTGAGGTCAACAAATGGACCCCCAATAGGCGTGGTGTGTTGGGCAAGCATACTGCTCATATTAGCGTTGACCGACGAGTTCAAGAAAACCAATATAGACTCCTAAGTCAATAGACCTAAAAGGAGATGTAGAATTGTGTGTGCTATTTGTTTCTACTGAGGAATTAGCAAGTGAATATTTGATCAACATCGAGGATTAGAAAATGTTGCTGGGGATTGGAGAGTGTGTGTTGAGTTATCACATTTTAGGTTTTTATAGAGGATGGGACTCAGTATTTAGGTGATGACCTAAAAAATTTAGAATAGGATGCCATAGAGGGGGTCTTATTCCTATCTCAAAAGGTTGGAGTAGTGAATTGGACGCAGTAGAGGGGTTTTTACACCAATCTTGAAGATGTAGGTAGAGAATTGGAAGCCATTGAGGGGGCCCTACACCAACCTCAAAGATGTAGGTAGAGAATCAGAAGCAATGGAGGGGGCCTTACACAAATCTCAAAAGGTTGAGAATAGGATGCGATGTTCCATAAAGGGGAGTCTTACTCCTATCTCAAAGATGTAGGTAGAAAATTGGAAGCCATGGAAGGGGCCTTACACCAACCTCGATGATGTAGGTATAGAATCAGAAGTCATGGAAGAGGCCTTAAACAAATCTCAAAAGGTTGAGAATAGGATGTNAAGATGTAGGTAGAAAATTGGAAGCCATGGAAGGGGCCTTACACCAACCTCGATGATGTAGGTATAGAATCATAAGTCATGGAGGAGGAGGCCTTAAACAAATCTCAAAAGGTTGAGAATAGGATGCGATGTTCCACAAAGCGGAGTCTTACTCCTATCTCTAAGATGTAGGTAGAGAATTGGAAGCCATGTAGGGGGCCTTACACCAACCTCAAAGATGTGGGTAGAGAATTGGAAGCCATGGAGGGGGCCTTACACCAAACTCGAAGATCTCGGTAGAGACTTGGAAGCCATGGAGGGTGCTTTACACCAATCTCGAAGATGTAGGTAGAGAGTTAGAAGGCATGGATNCTTACACCAACCTCAAAGATGTGGGTAGAGAATTGGAAGCCATGGAGGGGGCCTTACACCAAACTCGAAGATGTCGGTAGAGACTTGGAAGTCATGGAGGGTGCTTTACACCAATCTCGAAGATGTAGGTAGAGAATTAGAAGGCATGGAGGGCCTTACACCAACCTTGAAGATGTAGGTAGAGAATTGGAATCCATGAAGGGGGCCTTACACCAACCTAAAAGGTTGTGAAAAGGAAAATGCTGTTTTGGTATTGGTCACGAGGGCAGGAATGTAGTGCAGAAAGTTTGTGGTGTTGAATTCATAAATGTGTGCCATGTAAAAATGTTGACATTGGTGAGGAAGATTTGTAAAATTTTTTGAGGTTTTATGAAGAATGTGGAGTTCCACAAGGATATTAAGAGAATTGGTGCAAAGAAGGATAGTCATGTTGTGCGAGCAAAGAGCAAGAGACCTCAAAATCGAGAGAATACACTTGAAAGACTTATTTTGTTTTCTTGTTATTTTATCACATTTAATTATCAAAATATGTTTTCAAATTTTAAAAATTTTTATTGGTTGATCTATTTTTTAAAGGGTATTTCATTTGAATTTTATTATTATCAAGTTTTTATTGTTTTGATCTTTGTCCATTGTAGTCCCAAACCAACGTATGGTTCTATGGCTTTATGCATCACACAAAAAAGGGAACTGATCAAATAGACAAAATCCTGAAAGAGATTTCATTAATCTGCTCCAATAAGTGTTACAAATTAAGTAAAGGCCAAAGCCTCAAAATGTACAATTATGCTAACTGCATCAAAGTACATCTGAAAATATCCCATACTGAGTACATATCGTAGGCTAAGCATGTCTAATATATATCATATATGTTGTGATAAAATGCAATAAAATGGAATCCTCTGAGTGTCTGTCTCTGGTGGGGCAAGCTCCTGATCGAGCCGACCTACTAAGCCATGCTCTAGGACAAAAGTTCCTTTTGCATGTGTTTTAGAGGTGCAACCATCTCATAGCTCGTACGATAGTAATTCTTCAAACTCCGGGTCTGGCGAGAATCTGTATGGAATTTTCTTGTCATCCATTCTTTGGAAAGTCACGGACACCCTACGGTGTTGTACCCCTGGAATGCAGTGTTCGACGATGTTTGCTCCATTTCCATTAAGGACCAGCACTGAACCTACAGGTAGAGAAATCTCCACGGATTCTTTGAATTCACCGGGGCTGACGACATCTATCTCTTTTCCAAATAGAATGTTGTTCTTGCTCGTGAAAGAGATCATGCAAAAAGGTCTCACAAAGTCATGATGGTCAATGTGCGGTGGTATGCAGTCGCCTTCATCATATATGTTAATAATACAACTATTGGGAATACACTCGGTTGAGAGTATGCTCCATCAGACCATTCTCTTAGTCATCCAATTCATCATGGGGGGTAACAGATCCACCTGATCGTGTCTCAAAATCCCAGGAGTATTTCCTTGTCTGTCGTTAGTGAAGTTGCAAATAGCAGCCACATTGTATCATGATTTTGCCCTTTCCACGCATGCATTTTTGTGGCTCAAAATAGGTTCTTTCTATTAGCAGGCTTGCTCGACGTGTCTCTTAAATTAAAAATGCAGTCGAGAATACTTCTCTCATCATTTTCTGAGAAGACTTTGGTATATAGCTCCAGGACTTCTAGTATATTAATCAACCTTCCTTGAACTTCTTCATAGAATTCAAAATCTCTTTTGTTTACTTTACTCATTTTGTAGTATCCTGCCGTGCTGATGATTGGAGGCTGTCGAGGATGTTCCCTAATTTCAATATCAGCGGAAATCCAAGCTAGTGTTGTCCATGTATGCAGCAGAGCATACGACTCTATGTCCAACGGGATATACGGCTTTGTATCCAACATGACATATGGTTCTCCAATTCGGTGAACAGCAGTCTGAAATCCATCGTTAGTGGACGCGTACTCCTCTAAAGTACTGTAGCGCTCCAGGTGGAGGTTGTTGCAGTCTGGGGATTCCAAAAATGCCCCGACAGCTAGTGTATTTGCAGGTATCTCGGCTTTGCAAGTCAGGCAAGCCGTACAAAGAATATCTAAAATTGGTGGTATGATCGGCTTTGCAAAGAATTCAGACTCATCATCTATAGTAGGCAAGCTGGAAGAGGTCTCTCTCATGCCTGGATCGTATATATTTCCCTCGGGAACAGGGGTGAGCCAGTTTTCCATCTCTTTCTAGTGTCTTCTCTCTTCACGTAAGAAATCCATATGCTTTCAGCGGTTAGCGTTATTGCGTTGAGTTGTCCACAGTGGTGCAGGTAGTAGTCTTTCATCATTGGCAGTGACTAGGCCTCTGGTCGGCGTAGCTATAATGGACGACAGGCGGCTAGTCTCCTCTATCGGGTATTGCTGTACCATCACATTTTTCCCCTTCAGTGTTGAAGTGTCTCAGATGTTGAACCTTAGCAGCGATGGTAGCCCTTCCTTTTCTCGACGGCTAACCACATCCATCAAAGGACCGCATAGTGCATGTCAACTTGACTAAAGTCCATGTTAAAGTCTATGGTGCCGCCCTGCGGCGCTCTTTCCTTGTTGAGTGCGAGGTTCCAGCCATTTTTAAAAGTAGAGATCAGCCTCTGGCCTGACATTTCTCTGCAGACGATAGGAAAAATATCAGTGAGCTGAAACTTAGCGTGAATAAGAAGAAAACAAATTGTTTATCAATGAAAATTTTAGTTTGTGATAGTGAGAAAATTATTTATTCATGTATGTATTCTGTTTAATATAGTAGAATATAAAATTTAAAAAAGAGAAATTTGAAGTGTATAATTTCAAAAAATTTCATTAAGATGAGGTCAATTTTATTACAAAATTTTTGGACCCGGTCATAAACGTTTGCCTAAATAGATATCCCCAGAAAAATCAAAATTTCAAAAATTCAAATCAAACTATGTCAGATTGCGTAGTATGTCTTCAAGTATCATCCATTGATTGGCAGTATGGATCTCTCACCATGAAAATCTACTAGCTAGTAGCCTCCTCTTGCGTAGACATTTTCTACGACAAATGGTCCCTCCTAAGTTGGCTCGAATTTTCCACCTATTTTGCGACATGCAAGAATGGGTCTTTTGAGCACGAGCACAAGGTCACCAAATTTGAATGTCCTTGGCCGGACCAATTTTTCATGAGCTTGCACCATCTTTGCCTAGTAAAGTTCCAAATGTTGTTGTGCTCTAGTCGTTTTCCTTCAAGACTTTCTAGTTCTTCAAGTCTGCGTTTTGCACTTTCTTTTGTTGTCAGTTGATTGGTGACAACCACTCTGAGAGATGGCGTTTGAACCTCAAACAGTAGTACGACCTTAGATCCGTACACGAGCATGTAGGGTGTACACTGAGTGGGAGTCCTGAACGGTGTCCAGTAGGCCCACTGGGCTTCTAACAACTTGTTTTGCTAATCTCTTTTATTTTCATCCAGCGTCTTCTTTAAAATCTGTAAATGTCTTGTTGAAGGCTTTGGCCAATCCATTTGTTCTGGGATAGTAAATTGTAGAATATCTCCAGTCTATCCCATGCCGTTTGACAAAATTGTTGATTTTTGTACTTTTAAAGGTTGTCCCATTGTCGATGATTATTATGCGTGGAACCAGGAAATGGTAGACGACTTGGCTTTTGAAGAATTAAAAGAAGTGTTGTGCTGTTACCTCTCGTAACGGTACTACCTCTGCACATTTAGAAAAGTAATCCGTACCGGCAAGTATAAATCTGTGTTATTTGGAAGACGGAGGGTCTATCAGACTTATTATGTTCATGTCCCACACTTGAATGGCCACGAGGCGACGTTTGGGTGTAGCACATTCGGAGGCTGGTGCAAGTTCGCCCCATGCACTTGGCACTGGTGACATCTTCTAGCTGTATCCATACAATCAGACATCTTTGCTGGCCAAAAAGATCCGAGTCTCTTGATCTTCATTTTCAAATTTGGCCCTGACTGGTGAGTGCCACACAATCAGGCATGTACTTCCTTAACAATACTCTATGCTCTTCTTTTGCTTAAACATTGTAGCCACATCTGATCAAATGATCTTCAATATAGGACCTCACCTATTAGAGCATATGACATAGCTCTTTTTGTGATATGGTGTGCTGCTGACTTGACCTCTGGCAGCTTTCCAGTATGTAAATATTCTATTAATGGCTTGTGCCAATCTTCATTGTTATCAGCAACTGCAACCATCATTTTCTTTTTATTTTCCAAGATTGTGTAGATTTTCGAGGTCAACTTGAGACAAAACTTGTCTTCCTTGTACAGTAATATCAACACAATCCTCCAGCAAACATGCCAGCTTCTTAGCAAGTTTTGCTCTTGCGTCAGCATGGGCATTATCTCCCCTTGGAATTTAGTAGAAAGTTACACTGAGAATCTGCTCCAGCAGCTTCATTGCATATCAGTGATATTCCGAAAGTCTTAGCTTTAAAATCTTGTATTGACCGACGACATGCTGGATGACCAATTGAGAGTCACCATAGATGGCAATATCTATTATATCCATTGAGATTTCCAACTCAAACTCGGTAATTAGCACTTCATTATCTGTTTTTTTGTTGGTGCATGGCTCTATCAGGGGATAGGAGAACCTCAACATACCCTTGTCTGGGGTGATGAAGATTAAACCGATTCCTTCTTTACCTGGTATAATTGTACATGATCGTCTGTCTTTTCTTGCTGACGAAGCTCTGTAAAAGTACATCTTCCGACATTGAGCACTGGAGAATTCCATTTGTAATATTTGTTCATCTGGTAGTCATCATTAAGTGGGGACCCAACTGGTAGTGGGTGTGTAGCGAGGAAGTCTACTAAAATCTTTCCCTTGATAGCACAGAGGGGAACAAAAGTTATATTAAATTGCAATAAAATTACTGACCATCTTGCTAAACGTCTAGAGAGTATTGGTCGATTCATCAAATATTACAACGTTTTAACTTTTGAGATTAGAGTAATCTTATCAGAAAACATGTAATGTCTAAGCTTTTGGGCGGCAAAAATCAAAGCTAGACAATGCTTCTCAATAAGTGGATACCTTATCTCTGTCAGTATTAGTCGTCGACTCAAGTAGTAGAGTGCATTTTCTTTAACCTTGTCTTTAACTTGGCCTAAGAGGGCTCCAAGAGAGTCGTGTAAGGCCGCAGTATAAAGTATCAAAGGATTCTCTGGGAAGGGGCTCCCAAAATAGGAGGTGACATTAAATTTTGCTTAACATCCTCAAAGGCCCGTTGGCATTTCTCTTCCCAAACAAATTTGGTGTCTGTTTTAATTAATGTCAAGAAGGGATGACACCTACCTAAAAGATTAGAAATAAAGCATCTCAGATTTGCCAACTTTCCTTGGAAGGAACGTAGTTGCTTTATTGTTTTGGGTGGAGGCATTTACAATATAACTTTAATCTTATTTGGGTCAATCTCGATTCCCTGATGACGAACAACGAATCCTAGAAATTTCTCGGAGGTAACGCCAAAAGCACACTTTAAGGGATACATTTTAAGGTCATATCATTGTAACCGTTCGAACACAAATCTCAAATCATACAAACGGTCAATTTTTTTTTGCTTTTGATGACCAAATCATCCACGTAACATTCCACTTGGTTGTGAAAGAGGCCGTCAAAGATCTTTGTCATAGCTCATTGTTATGTTGCTTCATTGTTATTCAACCCAAATGGCATCACTATATAGAAGAAAATCCCAATAGGTGTCCTAAAGGCTGTAAGTGTTGCATCCTCGGGAGCCATCTTAATTTTACCCAACAATGAAGGAGAAAATCTCATGTGTCAAAGCGATATCCACCATCATTTCTGGTATTGGTAATGGGAATTCATCCTTTGAACATGCTTTATTTAAATCTCTCAAGTCGACACAAACACATATTTATCCATTTTGCTTCTTAACTGGAACAATGTTAGCTAACCATGTAGAGTATTGCTCTTCTCTTACAAAGTTAGCGTCTATTAATTTCTTCACCTCAGCGATGACTTGCTGCTCTCTTTCAAGGTACGTTCTTCTAGGAGCTTGTTTTACTGGGGTTATCTCTTTGTCCACCCCAAACTTTTGAACAGCAACTTCTGGTGACAGTCATGGCATTTTATCATAACTCCATGCGAACCAACCTTTGAACTCTGTTAATAGTTTAATCAACTCTAAAGATTCTTCATCATTGAGTAGAGAACTTTTAAATGTAGGTATGGGTTGTTCTTTAGTCCCGGGGTTAATTTACTTTAATTCATCAACAGTTAATTTAATTTCCTCATCAAATTCTGGCGGAGCATCTTCTATTAGTTGATCAGTAGAGTCATCCTCCATAACAAGGCAATAATCTACGGATTCACTAGTAACAACCTTGCAAAATTTTGAATCATCGACTGCTCCGACTCTACCAAATCTGAGACCCTCTTTTGAGTTGGGAGTTTGACTTTTAACATCCCATAATTTTTCAGAAAGTTTTAATTGATCTTTTGGCATTTGTTTTGGCAAATGTACTTTGTGAAATAACTTTTGTACACAGGACAAAAACTAAAGAAAAGGTAATTCTAAGAATTCATTAGGATCATCCTCCAAATTTACATGGTTTTCACAATTAGTAGACTTAGAAGCATGATAAAACTTGATCAATTTTGAACCAACTCTATGAACTTCCCTGACCTCTAAACTCTCGACCTTTTAAGGGAGAATCGGAGGAAGGGTCATGGCCTTCACATAGTGCTTTATCCAATCATACATTATCTCATATACGCTTTTCTCCGTATCTTCTAAGGACATCTCGTACTGAGATTTCTTATATTTTGTCATCATTATTTCATCTTTAGAACTTTCTTCATCACCAATGTAGATGGTCGGCCTAGTCCATTCAACAATTGAGTTGGCTCTTCCTCGTCCACATTCCCGGCCTCGACCTTGCGTGTGTGAACTAAAAGAACCCCAACCAATTTGCTGCAAAAGAGTGGTGCGAGATTCCTGAAGCGGACTTGAATGGATTCCTCTTTGTGATTCTTCTAAATCTTGACTTATATTTGTCATAATTTCACGAGAAAAGATAGTTTTCTTTGGAGGTGTGTAGTAGGCGGCATCCTCATGAATACCAACTTCATGAACTGAAAACGGTTGTAGATCTCCCTTGTCCCTCTTTGTAGTACTTGATGTACTGATGTAGAAACGATGGAACCATGCTGTGTTCATGAATCCCTGGTTCACCAACTAGAGCGTTGAAGGAGGTCTCAGCATCGATGATATGGAACTTAGCGGTTGTCACTAGTTCTCCAACTTTCATAAGCAATTTAATGGATCCAAGAGCTCTTTCTCCCTTTTGCTTGAATCCTCTTGACATAATTTTATCGGCCGTAAGTTCTTGAGCTTCAATATCCAAATAGGCCAATGTCTGTAGACTCATCAAGTTGAGTGATGCTTTAGAATCTACTAAGACTCTGGACAACACAAATCTACCAATGTTAATGGAGGTGTAGAGTGGACGATTGTGGTCGACTGTATCAAGCATCAAGTCTTCATCTACGAAGGTTACCCCAGCTTGTTAATTCAATGAGAAAACTTCATCCGAGGATGTGCTGGCCAACTGGGCTAAACAATTCTCTCGGTCAAGCAACGCTGTAAGCAGAGACTCTCTCATCTCCTTTGATAGGGATAGAGCATCGTAGATGCTTAATCTGGCCGACAACTTCCTAAGATGAGGTAACACATTGTAATCCACTTTGTATGATCCTCCAATTTTCTCTTGGTTACGTGGTTCTTCCACTTGCGGAGGTGGAGGTAGCTCTTCTCGAGTTACTTTTTGCTTTCCTTTATCTGTTGGTGCTATTCTTAAGGGTAATACTCTCCCACTCCTCATTGTTAAATCTTCCAGTGTTTTTTTCTCGAGTTTATTGTTGTAATTTCTTCTCGAGTTTACTTCTGTAATTTCTTCTTCTAGAGATATCATTGTTGAATCTTCTGGTGTTTTTTCTTTGTCGGAAAGATCTAAGTTGATGACAAGTGGTGCACTGTGGTGCTCGAGAATTGGTTCCTCACTCCCGCCGCTGTCGTAACAGGAATTGTCGATGTCTTCTTCGGTATTGTTAGTGAGTTCTTCAAACTCAAGTATGATTTGAGGATCATTTTGGGGAACGAGATCGATGTTAGATTGGTCATAATCGATTACGTCATCACTACAAATAGTTAAAACGTAGCCAAAATTACAATCATTATATTCATAAGACCCTAGAGGGGTAAAAAGATAATTGTACAAAGTCAGGGGTTCGAGGATTTTCTTCCCCAAATTTGAGACAACTAATCTAGTAGAGGCAACTCCTATCCTACCCGTTGTGCAATCAATCATCGTAGTGGTGTTCTTCTTCTTCTTTATCTTTGATGATGACGAATCTCCCGGTGAAATCTTCATCTCAGACTTAGTACGCTGAAGACCCTGAACGGAGGCTTGTCTTGAAGCACTCTGAATTTGGTTCAATTTTTTCTTGGATGATTTTCTCAAGACTATACTCAATCCGTGCTTACCAGTATATGGGTCAATAGGAGAGATTGGCACAACTAAAATCATATTTATGGAACCTTTTTCAAGTTCTTTTGAATATTCTTTTAGGATCGTTATATTCCCTTCTTTAAGGTTCTTCTCAAGCAAGTCTTTAAAGATGAAATATTCTTCTATAGTGTGCTCTAGTAATCTATGGTACGGGCAATAATTTGGTTGATCTTTCTTGTCGACCTCTTTGCTTTTCTTTGTATCTGGTAGTTTGAACTCAAGCTTCTTCATTAGACTTCTAAACATTTTGGGTACGACTTTGTATTTAAAAGAATATACTACTTTCCTACGTTATGTAATGATTTTTTTCTTATAGTCTGGCCAATATGATCCTCCCTGAGATGGTTGCTGGCTAGACTCGCCACACTATTGTGTTTGTTGTAGTGAGTGTTGTGATGACAATTGACGAGGATTTTTTGCATGTATCTTCATTGGTTGTTTTCCTTTATCGACTGTTGCCACTATTCTGGACTTCTATTCAAATATTCTCGTTGCCTTATATTTCTCGTGAGAATACATATGTTTAATTTCATCTTGAAGATTGTTGGCTTTACTGAGTGGCTTCTTGATAGATTTAATGGCGAGTCCCTTGAGCATGGAAGCTACTGGTCCATCAATGCGTTTGAGTAAGACCTCAATCGTGTGATGTTCCTGTAGCTGAGGTTCACATTTCATGATAAGGTTTCTCCACCTCAAGATGTAATCCACTAAAGTCTCTTTGGGCAAATTGACATACCAATCGAAAGGAACCCCTGACAGGCTACTGACAAACTGTTGGAAGAGTAAAGCTTCGTTACCTCTTATGCTGCCACAACTGGCTTAAAAATATGGTATGTGGTATGTGGGATTTCCAGTCCCATCAATTATCTTAAAAATTGGGGACACAAAATTTTTAAGGAAGGGTACGACATCAAATTCTTTCGAGTAAGGTCCACCCTTTAAAAAAAATGCACCACCCTTAGATTGGGTTAAAACCTCCTGAACTTGTTCAACCATTTGCTTAAATTCCTTTTCCAGCATTGCGCTTGATGAAAAATCCTTCTTTTGTTGATCATCTCTATTTGTTGAGGAAACTTCTCTTCTTTCATCTGTGATATGTATAATCTCTATTTGGTTAACCTCTGGAGAGGCTAACTGTGGTACTTGAGATTGTCCTTGAACCTTCGCCATGACGGTTATGGTTGCGGCAATCTCCTCTATCCTTTTTTCCAGTTGGCAAACTTGTTCATCCCTTAGGAAGATAGCTTTACGTAGCTCATCTACAGCATTCTCCTCGATAAGAGGTTGAGCCTCGCGGGCAGATGCAGTGGCTCTATTTTCAATGACATGGATATCTATGAAATCTTCCTCGAGGTAATTGTTAAAGTCAAAATATTTATCATCGTCCATGGAAACTCCATGTTTTC